>LJIJ01001222.1:0-52577 GCA_001718145.1 Orchesella cincta
TAATTTAGTAATGTTATAAAAATATGTTTTTACTGGGCCAGCTTGTCGTAGTAATCCGCTTTGTCTAAAAATACTCTCTCAAAATAGTTATCGAGAACTTCCCAGTCTTGCTCCTCCAAACGATTTCCTCCTAGCCAACTCGGAAGTACGCTAGGATCGAAGATCTCATGAAAGGTTTCAAGAGTTCTATGAATTACAATCTGAACCAAAATGAATCAAAGTATATTATATTAATATGAGTTCTTTCCGCTCCGTACTTTACTAATAGTATGATACTATCTTACTCTTTTCCGTAATTTACGAGGTAAACAACGTTTTCAGTAAAGTCACCACAGTGTTGAAAATTAGGGAGCACTGGACAATATGAATTTGTTTCACACTAATAGGGTACGCTTGCTGTAATCAAGGTATAAAGATATGAATGTGAGATTAGCCAAGTTTATAAAAATCAGAATATCATCTACTTACATAGAATATATCAATTGCCGTTTTTAAACGAGCTGGAGTCACTTCTTTTATATGCGAAAATTCGCACCCTTCCCCGCTGATCACCATGATCCCACCATTTTCGATAGCATCCTCCATGTATAAAAGCTGGTCTGAAGCCAATGCACATACTCCTAAAACGTCTTCAAATGGCCTTCTCATAGCCTTTTGATCTCGGGCTGGTCACATTATTACATGTTATCATATTTAGTTTTTAAGTACCATCTCAGGTTAGATCATTTGTAAAACATAATTCACAACTTATAAACTTACATGGTCTAATTATCCCAACTATACAGCCTGTATTTTTCTCCCTGTGTTTTAAAACGGCCATAAATTTTGGTTGGTCATACAGATATAAAAAGGATTCAGGGAGAAATGTGCTGAAAATGTGAACATACTTCCTCTTGCGAACGTCGACATACTTTTGAATCTAAAAGTTTTGAAACCACATCAGTTCTCTGTCTTTGTCTCTGTTTGTTGGTCTCTGTCTATCGCAACCAAAGAAAAAAAGACTTACTGTTTCGTACGCAGTTGTTAGATTGTATTTCCTTCCTATTAAGAAACCCAGTAGAAACGCATCATTAATATCGATCCCGGATTTAACAATATCCTCGTTATCTGCAGGAACATAAATACAAAATCAGTAAGAATCTAAAGTGAATTTCTTATTATGTGATGAGTTGGTACCTTCCACGAGGACCCTTAAGATGTTAATAGTTGTTCAATTGGAACTGTAGGTTTCTTTTTTAGCCCCATGATTTCCAGTAAAAGAGTTTTATCCTATATATCCCAAACAGATAAAAAAACTAAGTTTCGCGATGACTTTCAACAATCGAATGTTCTCGGATTTAACTGGTTACGTATGTAATATTTAATTTTTTGGTCTGTTGAATAAAAACAATGATAATGGGTTCAGTCTTTTTACTTTCGTTGTATTCACCATTGCGCATAAAATCATTTTCTCAGTCTCAGCTCTTGTTCTTGTATTTTCCCATAGTAAGGCGAAATATGATACAATAATATATTATATAATATAAATTCGGATTGCAGATTGAAGCCTTTACTTAAGCTGAGTTTGTCTTCCAGAATCTAGAAACAATGGATTTTTGCAATAAAAACACGTTTTCGTTATGCAAAACAACTGATAACGGGTATTTCCCATCATCGTCATAGTCCTATCAAACAAATCATTCTATTCACTCAGGACAGGACTCCACACCATGTAGTAGTAGTTAACTAAATATAGTAGAATCGAGTACCTGTACTTGCATGCTTGCTTTCATTTGGCAAATAATTATTTTATTACGATGTTGTATATGATGAGGAAATTTGCTCCTTAAAAGTATGTATTTTGATGTTTTCCAGAATGTCATTAAAATGGCCGTAGGAAACCGTTCACTCTCTCAGTTTACGGCAAGTTGAGATATAATAGATAACACAATTGACCATTTTAAACAAAGATATCTATGATTTTGAACGTGGACATGCTTTCATAATTTATGGTTGCTTTAATTGGTTTCGTCAGTATTTTTTAATTTTAACGTGGTATATTGTATATGGTATAAAAAATTGCATAATTTATTTTATGCCACTGCTACTTTTACTTTTCGTAGAGTGAATCTCTGTTTCGTCGTTTTTATTTTAGTACCGTTCTTCATTTCATTCTAGTTTGGTTAGTAAATATAATATATGATTTGCAACATCACAAATAGCATAAATGCTACTTAGCTAAATTTAGCAATGGATGTGCTGACTCAGTCCAGTCTCCATTGTTAGTTCATATACCTTCTGCAAGTTTCCTACAAGTCGAACAGACATGTTAGAATTTATTTGAAATTAGGACATTTGTGAATGTTATCAAGAAAGTGATTACTTGGCAAGCTTCTCATAGTAGTCAGCATTGTCCAACGATGCCATATCAAAAGTGTAATCGTAAACTTCCCAGTCCGCTTCCTCCCTGCGATTTCCTCCGAGCCAACTAGGGATTATGTTGGGCTCAAAAATTGCATGGAAGGTTTCAAGAGTGTTGTGGACCACAATCTAAACCAAAATGAATAAAGTTCGAGTTAATTCAACTCAGTCGCCAGTAACTAATCCGTATTATCTTACCCTTTTCCGTAATTTACGAGGTAAAAATGGTTTGAAGATAGCCAGCACGGTATTGAAGACTGTGGAGCAATTGACCACATGAATTTGTTTCACCTTCATAGGATACGCTTGCTGTAATCAATGTTAGATATCCAAGTTTAGTAGATGCGTGAATATAGGCTCAGAATATTAGCATCAGAGTCACTTACATAGCATATGTCAACTGCCGTTTTTAAACGAGCTGGAGTCACTTCTTTCATATGTGAAAATCCAAACCCTTCGCCGCTGATCACGATAATTACTCCATTTTTGATAGCATCATCTATGTAGAAAAACTGATCTGCAGCCAATGTGGCTAAACCTAAAATGGTTTCGAAGGGTTGTCGGATGGCACTCAGATCTCGGGCTGTTCAAATAATTTTTATATGTGTCATTTAGACGTGCTTGGCCTTGAGTGGAATGCAATATGCAGGCAGTAAGCTGTAGCGGCGATATTTCAGCTCATCGTCAGATCAAAAATTGTGCATATCAACTTACGTGGTCTAAGTAAACTAACTATGCAGCCTGTTTTTTGCTCCCTATGTTTTAAAACGGCCATGAATCTAGGTTCGTCATACAGATATATAAAGCCTGTAGGCGAGACTTGGCTGAAAAACTGGACATACTTCCTCCTCCGGACGTCGACGTACTTTTGAACCTTTCACAAAGAGTCAAATTTCAAAGTCAATTTAACATAAAGTTCAGCGGTGCATTTATCTCTTTTGATACTTTCTGAAAAATGCAAGAGTTGTGCAGTACGCTGATATTTTAACGTCTTTCTCCAAATCAATAGGGCCTAAAGATAAGATCACTAAAATTGGACTGATATCAAGCATTACACCATTTACGTAATGTTAATAAAAATTTAACCTTCAACGTTCTTATTGCTGAATATGAAAAAACTAGTTGTACGAAGCTCTATAATGATGACATTTTGTTGTCGGCAACCACGCAGAGAGAGCCAACAATTTCAAATGTATATTTTATCATTTTTAACAGGTTCATCACAATTAACTTAATTGACTTACAGTTTCATATGCTGCTTGAAGGTTATGTTTCCTTCCTACCAAGAACCCCAGTAGAAACGCATCATTTATATCAATCCCAGATTTAACAATATCCCCATTATCTGCAACCACATTACATAATTCCAAAATTAGGATTTAGTGAAAGTTTTTATGTGAACTTGGGCTTCAATTGTTACCTTCTACGAGGACCCTTAAAGATGTCAGTAGTTGCTCAACTGGAACTGCAGGTTCCTTTTTTAGCCCCATGGTTTGCTATTGCGTTCTTCACGAAAAATGAGTATCATGAAGGTGAAGTAAAACCGTCCGCGATGGTTGTCAACAAGCGAGTGTTCTATCAAATCACAGCTCTCGGTTTTTTATTTTCCCATCACCCATAGTAAGAACACACATGCTAATTTAACTATGTGATCCAACTTATGAAGCGATTGTAAATTCCTTAACGGATTGCGAATAGACACATTTGGCTTCCAGTCCTCCAGAAATAGAGATAAAACTCGTAAATGTTATTATGGAAAACAACCGATAAAGACGAGCAGTTCCCATCATCAAACAAACTACTTGCATTCAGGAAATGTAGATAGATGCATTGTGAAAATGTTATGCATACTGTCATGGTTGATTTAGTTCGCAAAAGATTTTTAATTATTACGTGGTTATAAGTGGCATGTAAATTTGCTTTATTTTTTGCGATTGTTGCAGTTTTGAGCAATAATCGGAGCTTCCATGAACCATTTTTAGAAATAACAATAGGAACAAGATGCAATAAAAGTTCTTCGTCTTGTCTCAAATTTATTATCCTTCAGTTTACAGCTTAACTGCATAAACTACTGAAGTAGCCTCTAGTCAATGCCTTCAGCTAGTTTTCTACAAGTTGAAGAAACATAAATATTTGCATGCATGCATAATAGTTAAAAGTTTCTTTTTAACCTCTTTCGGATTGTGTAATTAATTTTTTACTTGGCAAGCGTCTCGTAGTATTCCGTATGATCCAACGCTGCCCTATCAAAATAGTAATCATAAACTTCCCAGTCTTCTTCTTCCCTGCGATTTCCACCAAGCCAACTGGGGATTACATTGGGTTCAAAGAATTCATGGAAGGTTTCAAGAGTGTTATGAATTATCATCTAAATCACAAATTAGCATTGCTTTAAACAGATTGCAAAGTCAAAAATTCATGGCTATTGTGGACGTGTCTTACTCTCTTTCGTATTTTTCGAGGAATAAATGGCATCACTATTTTTATCGTGGTATTGACAAATGCAGAACACTGCACCACATGAACTTGCTTCACCTTGAAAGGGTACGCATGCTGCAATACAAAATTAAATGAATACGTTGCTGAAATTGATTAAATTGATCATTTACTCAAACTTACAAACATTATATCCAGCGCCGTTTTAATGCGATTTGGTGATATTTCCCTAAAATGGGTCATACCGAACCCTTCGCCACTTGCTACGAGGATCAAACCATTTTTGATAGCATCATCCACGTAGATAAGTTCATCTGCAGCCAGCGTGCAACACGCCAAAACGTCTTCGAAGGGTTTTCTAAGAAGAGCTCCAATCTCTACTCGATCTGTACGAATGATATAAAGATTTAATTACTCTGATTTTGCAAGCTGTAAAAGTTCAAAAACTGAACTTACTGGGTCTTAGAACACCCACCAAGCATCCGGTAGTAGGATCCCTGTGTTTTAAAATTGCCATGAATCTAGGCATGTCGTACATATACATTAACGATTCTGGAGTAAGTTGGCTGAAAAATTCAACATATTTCCTTTTTCTAACGTGCACATATTTTTGAATCTACAAAAGTTTTAAATCGAATCAGTTCTCTGGTGTTTCTAGTCGAATTCAAAGTAATAAAACGCATACTTACCGTTTCGTATGCAACATTTAGATTATACTTCCTTCCTCTTAAAAAAGCCAGTAGAAACGCGTCATTAAAATCGATCCCAGACTTTACAATGTCCTCATTATCTTAAGAAACAATTCAATCAAAAAAAAATTTCATAAACTTCCTCACTAGAATTTATTTGATTTTACTAGATATGTAAGATACCTTCAGCTAAAGTCTTCAAGGATGTTAGCAATTGCTTTTCTGAGACTTCAGGCTTCTTCTTTCGCCCCATGATGATGTGCAGTTTATAGTTTGAGTATGAAGGGTTTACTTGTAAAACGGAGAATGAGTCTTGAATAAGACGTTTTAGAATGAACTTCAACTAGTGAATGTTCCCTTCATTTCAAGACAACTTGTTTATTGGTAAGGTTCCTTTAAGTTTGCGTTGCATTCAACCCCATACTTCAAATATACAGTGTACGATGTAGCTCATTTTTTTGTTTTCTTGCTCCATGTTCGTACATAAAACTAGAAATCATGTTATTACTATGTGTAATTTCCCATAATAAAACCATAACTATGTTAATTTGTTATATAATAATACATTCTTGAAGCAATCGTTTGAAGCCGTTTTCTGGACTGATGCATGTAGAAAATTACTAAAATGTGGAATATTGACGTTTTTCGATTTTCAGGCTTATACTTTTTTGGAATAAAAAGGGGACGGTATAAGGGGGAAATACGTTCTCTTAAATGTCATACTTTACTATTAATTAGCGTTGCACATCCAACATTTTAGGATTTCTCTTCTCATCTGAATTTTTCCTTTGTTATTTCGTTAATAAATTGGATACTTCTAGTTCTACCTATCAGATTAAACCTGAAATCAAATTACAATGAAATACACGAGTCCTATTCCAAGAGTTTCTATTCTGTAAAAGACTGTTCAGGAGTAATGATCCTCTTCAAAGAGGGTTAAAAACTTGTGTGTAGCAAAACATACCAACAGATTAACGAACATTCATATATGATGCTTGATGAATTATTCGTTCCTTCGAATACTGTAAAAATGTAAATCGAGTTGATGCATGTGGATCGAATAATGGTACTAGAATGATGATACATAAATATAATGCTTATATAATGTTCCAAATTGAGGATATTGTATGACTTAAGTTGTTCCATTAAATGAGTTATATAATCCAAATCGTTGTTGAGATGATGAACGGAAAGCTACTATGGCCATTGGGGTAATTTGATTATGGTCTTTTTAATTCACTTAAGATGCTCAAGCCTACATGTTCCACCGTCCGTAATCCCAAATCCCAACTTCTGGCTTCCAAAGTCATAAAAGACAACGTAAATTAGATTCAATTAAAATTTATTGAAGCAACAATAGATGAGTTCACTATTGGCAAGTGTGTTTTAAGTGTTCAACGCACTCCTCAACTCTTCCGTGCAGAGGGTGGACCATGCATTACATTTTGTACAGCAAACTTTTGCCCATTTCCATACGCACATCGTTCAATCAGCTTGGAAAAATCATTTCCACACTCATCTCCTAACTAGTAACAGGAAGCCACTAAGGACAAGGGCACAAGACACAACCACTCATCTCATTATGTTTATCATTCCGATCACAACTCGTTAAAGTTGAGTGCGTAATTCTGGACAAACGTGGAATTATAGAATCATCCATTTGTTAACTAAAACATGTTGCTCTTTTACCGTTTACATCTTTTGATATTCGCTGCAATTGCACCTTGGGTGATTCAACCATGCAGGTTTGATTTAATTTTCATGGAGCTTGTTCAATACGCAGGTACACGATTTAAAATTAATTATGTTTAATATGCAGATCTGATCCAGTGGAAGGTTCTCGACTTTTGGAAGAAGCATTTCGTGATTATGACAAACGAATACGTCCGAATTATGGAGGTAGGTAGTGTCACCTATTAAGATAAAAGACAGGTTTCCCAACTGTCGGATAGAATTGAACACTTTTTCCTCTTGTATTTCCCAGGAACGCCAGTTGCAGTCAATGTGTCTATGCACGTTTTGAGTATTTCAGAAATTGATGTTTCAAAGATGGTAAGCAATAAGTATATAAGTCATATGGGAATTTCATACTCTACAATTCGAATGCAAATGTGACTTTTGGTTTAGACGTTCACAATTTCATTCTTTGTTCGACAAATGTGGGTTGACCCTCGGCTTTCTTTTAACAGCAGACGAAACATTGACACAATTACGGTATGCATAAAATGGCTTTAAAGAATTTCGTGGATTATTGCTAAATATTGTCATAAATGTACAATTTGGAATAATTCATCATCGAAATAGTTGGATGCTAGCACTTCCGAGAGACTTCCACTTTGGATACCAGATACATTCTTTGTTAATGAACTGATGGCTGTAAACCATGAAATTCTAGTTAGGAACCAATTTTGTAGAATTTCGCAGGATGGCTCAGTTCTGTTATCACGGAGGTAGTTCCAGCTTTTCAACAATTTCATACACATCACAATGGACCTGCTAGAAGTTTAATAGTGTTTATCATCATTTTTTCCCAGAGTCACACTCACAGCATTTTCTCCCATGAGTCCAAACTTGTTTCCTTACGACTCGCACAAACTGCGACTGCAAGTGGAAAGCTGTAATTAGACCTTTTCTTGCATTTCGAAATAATATTTACTTATATTTCATGGGGAAATACGCATCCCTACTTATATTTTCCCATATTATTCAGATGGCTCGCAAACAAAAGACATGACGTATCATTGGGCACCAGAGAAAATCTCTATATCAGAGCATCTCACCGCTCCAGGATTTTTTGTTAGTGACTTTTTTGCCAGAGATTCTTCCGGAATAACAAGCACAGGTCAGAGATGGAGCAATAGCCATGTTGTATGTAAACAGAAAAACAGAATGTGATAATAATTATTACTCGATACAAACAAAACAACACAGGTTCATACTCTCGCCTAACGATTGAAGTTGATGTAAAACGAAATCCCTTGCCTTACGAGCTCGGATTTTTGCTACCACTCTGCCTACTTTCCATTCTGTGCCTGTATACTACGTGGGTGCAAGAACCGAGCTATGGTTCAATGGTCGGAATTTACTTGGTGAATAATGAATTAGTTTTCCTCCCCAAAATAATAAATATGAATTTATATTTTGCAACTTTGAAATAATTACTCCACTCCGCCTAGGTATCAGTCATTGGAGTTCTTTATGGATCATTCATTTTTAATTATGATGGGAATATTCCTTGTATGACTCCACTCCATATTTATGCATTGCTCTCCTGTGGATTTGGATTTAGTTGCTTGATTTGTAATCATTTTATCGTTTCATTCATTCCCGTCACCAGTTTATGTTTCGAAACTGACTTTTTCATTTCGAAATTTTCAGACAATTGCATAAGACGAAAATCTGACCCCGGAGAACGTTGCTCCGCGGAGCCAAATGAGGTTTTGCTTTTTTCTTTATGATATAATGTAGTAGAAATGGTTAAGAAATGAATGTTCATTTAAAATTAAATTGGAACGCGTTTTTAGAGTAAATCCAGAACAGAGTCTACATCTGAGAACTGCAAACTGGATGAATTGCAGGGAACTGTGATTGCCCCATTAGGGACAAGCAAAGGAGGCCAAAATGCTAATGAAAATAAGTGGAGGAAACTGTTGAGATGCAAAAGGGAATGTGGATCAAATTGCAGGTCAGGCTAAAACTCAGGATAAAAAAATGCAAAATGGTCACTGCCAACTTGTAATTTTATTCATTAAAATTTATCTAGAATGGACAAGGTAGCTCGATGGACTTTGGTACTCGTGGGTCTGCTCTTTAATATAATTTTCTTTGCTATTTATCGACTCAATCATTTGTTGTAAAATGAGAAAGACACGGAAAATTCGTCCAGAACAGAACTAGGAATTATTTCTGCTTCACAATATTGTTGGTTGACGACCCTGATGGAGTAAATTATTTCAATGTTTCTAGTTTAGTTCAGACAAATGATGCATTAGTAATTATTGTGACTTTACTACTTTACAAATAGGGCCAACTTATCTCAATGTATGGTGACCTTTGCAAGGTCAAATGCACACCTGCTTCCATGAGTATTTCCTTTCGAAATCATTTAGACAATTTGAATAAATGCAGTTTTTAATGCAACTTTGTTCAACCATTTATTTTTGCAGTACGTTCATTAAATCATTAATACAATGTTGTTTAGTAGTAAACTGTCTTCTGTTATCATTTTTCTTCAATGAGACGTGAACAATCGTAATGGAAGTAATTAATTCGCGCGTATTATTAATGATACTGTAATAAAAACTTGTAGTGATATGTATGCTTATATTAAATGAGTCACATGAATATTACAACGTATTGCCATTGTGTGCCAAACCCCCTATCCAAAAACTTGCCAAAATGTTTAAATCCCACATCACACCGAGTTTACTTGCATTAAGTTTCTTATTGCTCCAAAGTCAAGGGGGTCAAGTCACCTCCGAACAAATTATAGCGTCTCCACGAATTACAGGTAAAGTTTTCTAAAAGAGATAACCTCAATTAAACCATTAGAGAAGTTCCACCAGCTTTATGAAATCGACCTGATATGTGTTTCAGATGAAATCACGGCTATGCCAGTATTAAAGACCTATGTGAGTTATGCATGTTGGACAGGGTTATCGGCCGGGGTAATGTGATACGTTTGCTACAGGGGCAATTTGATGTTTTTTTGGTCTTGGTAAAGGGACGACATTTTCTCAGAGGTTTTTTGACGAATTTGGCTGAAATTTTCTTTAACTTATTCTCCAAGCGATTCTAGAGGTGGCAATTCAAGGGTTTTTGAAAATTCGAAAAAACACGCGCGTAAATTCAAAACCAAAACGAGTCAATTTTTGATAAAAATTCAAAAATCTTTAAGTGTACTGAAAGGGCAAAAACTCGAGTATATTCTTGAATTTTAAGTTTATTGAAGGCATGAAAATGGTTGTTATGAATTTTTAAGCGTTTTAAAATTTACCAAAAAAATTATGATTTTTTTCCTAAAAATCGACTCGTTTTGGTTTTGAATTTACGCGCGTGTTTTTTCGAATTTTCAAAAACCCTTGAATTGCCACCTCTAGAATCGCTTGGAGAATAAGTTAAAGAAAATTTCAGCCAAATTCGTCAAAAAACCTCTGAGAAAATGTCGTCCCTTTACCAAGACCCAAAAAACATCAAATTGCCCCTGTAGCAAACGTATCACATTACCCCGGCCGATAACCCTGTCCAACATGCATAACTCACATAGGTCTTTAATACTGGCATAACCGTGATTTCATCTGAAACACACATATCAGGTCAATTTCATAAAGCTGGTGGAACTTCTCATTATAAATGGTAATTATTTGTAGGTTGGGGAAAATGGGCTACATGGGAATATTGTGCAGACGGGTATTTTGTGAATGGAATGCAGCTTCGAACTGAAGCACCCAGAGGTGCATTCCTTGATGACAGAGGTTTAACAGGCATCCGCCTCTTTTGTAATACTTACGGCCAAAATACTCAAGATCACCCGATTAGCAGTGCTACTGATAGTGTTGGAAGTTGGGGGCAAACCTATTTTTGTGAAGGACTCATGACCGCATTCCAAATGCGAAGTGAAAAGTCTCGGTCAGCATTTATAGATGACACAGCAGGAAACAATCTTCGCATGTTTTGTGATCAAAAAGATGATCAATTTCACGAAGGAGACGGTACGACCTTTGGAACTTGGACACCAAAGCAGGTTTGCGGACCGAAAGAAGCTGTTTGTGGAATAGCAACCCAAATCGACAACAGTGACTCTTGTAATTAGTGTATTTTATGTTCAAGTTTGTATGCAAATCAACACGTTTTACTTTTTTTAAATCGTAATAGGGGACAGAACTGGGCTTAATAACGTCATGATGAAATGCTCTGACATTCCTCATTCTGTAAAATCTTGTGCGCCGACTACTACTTGGAAGCTGGTCGCTTCTTGTGGAGTTTTACAACTGAATTCTACAACTGACAAGACTTGTATTTACAACCGAAAAATTGGAATTTCCTACCTAGACGGACTGAGCTCACCAACAAAACTCTTAAATGAAAAAATGGGCTATGGAATATCGTCAACGTCATCCCAACTACATTCAAAATTTCTCATCCCTAAAGACGACCACCGTCACTGGCAATCTTCCCCAAACTATGTTTGGGAGCCACAGACTTCTTCAAAGGCTAGTATATCAGCCACAAAGGATTCCAAAGTTATGCTGTACCAGCTTTATGGAACCTGTGGACTGTATCAGGTTTGGGGAACGAAATTGAAAAAGGTGAAGCATTTTCTGAATGCGGAAGGAACAGAGCAAGTTAGTGAAACATTTGTTGACTTCACAAATGATGAGGAGGATTCAGATTACACTTATGAACATTAATTTTTTTTATTCAGCTAATAAAATACAGTCTGTGTAGTGTATTGTATAAAACAACATGAACATACAATCAAATACAATGAGCTTGGTGACAGGACAGTATAACACACATTCATACAATCATACATAACATTACTAAAAGTGAATGAAGAAGGCTTAATTCTTTAACGATAAAAACACAAGTGAAACACATTTAACAACGTATTATGCAGAAACAGATATGTATGTTTTCTTAAACTTAAAAATAGCACCTCCTCTAAAATTCTAAACTGTTTATAAACGGCTATATTTGCTAACCAGTAACAAACAAATAAATTAATAAGCCTTTCTTTAAATATTGTGAATAGAAGGAGTATAAAATAATATTGTGTTTGGCTTATCCCAGTTTCCCCAGCTCCAACTTTTTGAATAACTTTGCCCACTTGTAAATAGTCGAGTCAATAAGGCCCGCAACAGTGAAAACTCCACCAATGATTGCACAAACTGATACTGCAAAATGTCCAAATGATTTTGACTTCTCACTATACTTGATCATTATGGGGGAAATCTCATACTGGAAAAACACTCCAGGCATCCCACTTTCCCCAGAATAGGAACCCACCGCTTTTTGATGTCTCGTTGTAGAAAACTGGTTGGAGAGAATGATCTCCTTTTTCTTTTCATAGGTAAACGGAACGATCTTTAGGTAATATTGAAACATGGTTGATTCCACAGTAGCCACACCATCCATCCCATCGATGGGATTTGTCTTGCCCGGAATATTTTCTCCAAAGGTCAGGCTCCTAATATTGTGCGTCATATTAAACTGGCTGGAGGAATACGGCTGGACGTCATGAACGTGAACGTGATTCAGCGTGAAACTTTTTCCAGGTGCAATGTGAAAGCTTCCTGAGACTCTGTTAACCTCCATATATCCATAGATTTGACAACCTTCATTGAAAATCGCTTTCATTTCTTCAGCTTGTCCAGCGCACTGCTCAATTAGGCTGAGATCTTTGACGGCCCAGCCTTTGAGTCGATAAGCTTCTTGAACTTCTTCACACGTGTTGCAGCACTTCAGATGAGATGTTTCCGCCCCGTAGCAACTTCCACATTGAGGTTTAGCTAAGGCAGTGTCATTGACATTTTTTATCTCTCCATCTTGATGATGATCTTTATCTTTGGTGGTGGTATTCTCAGCACCTGCAGCTCCTGCTGGCATTTTTCCTATGCTGGAATCCCCAAGAACTTCCGTTTTAACGGGAGCGTCTCCTAGAATTGGCTTTCCATCAGCGTCTAGTCGACGCTTGAATATACTATGCTCTATTTGCGAATGCTGCTCGCCTGACGAATCCATCGCGTCTATGCTTAAGTAAGAGCATGCCACTTTTGGAAATTCTATGTCAAGGTTTATCCTCAGTTTGTTGGATCTTGAGGTGTCCACAAAAAGCTCCTCTGTTAGGTTGGGTGTTAGGTAGTCACTCAGCTCGGAAATGAAGAGGGCGAGCATGATGACAGTGCTCAGAATTGTGACTGCACCGCCCTGGAATGTCTTTATTCGAAAATCTTCCAAGGGTTTGGGATATGCGTCGAGCTCCTTCAGTTTCTCCCATACTGTACTCATGATTGCTGACTAGGAGATTAGCTTTATGGTAACAAACAAACCCCTCACGTTTGTAAATCTGCAATTAATAAATTATGTTTTTATGTGAAAACGTCAATCGTAGCTCAAGCTAAGATTAGTAAAATGAAAAGTATGGTTGTATATGCCACATCTTTTATTACCGTTTCGTTCAATTGGATTCTTTCTTCTGATTTACATATCGTTTAATACCTTAGCTATTTTTAATGCTAAGTATTATGTACAAAATTAAACTTGACGTATGGTTAAAGATGTTTATTCTATTGTAAAGAATGGCTTGTCAAACGTGTTGTTTTGAAACAAATGTATTGGTTTCTTGACAAGCTTGATGCAGATGTATATAGATTATGACATGTAACTTCATGTATACTCTCTTGCAGTCTGGGTAGTTACATTGTATATTATATTGCATGTTGTATGATACGCAGTATAAAAAGAACCTCCCGTACATTTTACATTTGGACCCGGTGTTGCTTGATATCATGTATGTACCTATACTTTTGTATGTATAAAGTAGGTACTTTTTAGTCTGACTCTTCATAAAAACCTACCAAATGCAAGTTCTTTTGTGTACAAAAATGTACTTACATGAATGTCTACTGCTATATAACATGCCAGCTGAAGCACCTACTGTTTATGCAGACTTTATGATGTAACACGCTTTCAGAAAGAAAAGGATTTTCTGAAATACAGGGTCCAGAGATTAAGTTGATAAAAAAAGTTTAAAAACAAATATGGAGTCGAATAGTGAAGACGAATTACTGTCCATCGACAGTGATACAGAGCGTGAAAGCAACGATCGGCAACATGCAAATGACGAAGAAAGTTCAGCAGCAGACCAAACCACAAATACTGTTTCCGCTTGCCCACATCCAGCAGTGCAAGAAGCAGAAGTTACTTTATCCGACGATGACGATGACGACGAACCAAGAGAAACTTTTGATGGCGGAGAAAGCAGCTCGCAAACAAGTGAAAATACAGCTCATAACAATACTTCAGACGATATTTCCTCCCGCTATGGTTTAAGACGGAAACGAAAGATTAATTACACTGTAATTTGTTTTAACATAATTGTCGCATATGATAAAATTTACTTTGAATCTGTATTAAATGTAACATTTACTGGCTTTTAGGAAATGGAAAATGGCATCGAGGAAGATGATGCAGCAAATCATAATCGTTCAGACAAGAAAAGGTTAAAAAAGGAAGTCCTGGACATTTTTAACTTGCCCACTGCTCGCATTCTCAAATACATCCGAAATCCGGATCTAATAGATAGTTGCAATAAATGCAAAATCGTCTATTTAGACGGGACAGACTCAGAAAGAATTGACATTGTGAGTAAATTATTTGACAAGTGCGGCCCCCAATTTGAAGACTTATTTATTCGAACACGTTATGATTTGGATAACTTTCGATTTTTTCAAACTGTCTTAAAAAATACGACCGCATTAGGTAGACTTACATATAAATACCACAGCAGTGAGGACGCATACCTTCTATTAAATCTGCTAAAGACCTTGATAAATGAAGGTCACCTGCAAGCTCTTCATTCCATAAAGCTAACAAGCGTGTCTGGTGGAGAGTCGTTGAAGGAAAAACATTTAGAACTGATAGCTGAGTATTCAATCAAATTGAGAAATTTGGAATTAGGAGATGCTCTATGGGAAGATGTAAAATGTGAAACCCTTCAGAAACTACTTAATAATCAGAAAGCATCTCTTGAAACGCTCATAATTCACGGCGGCTTTAGAGGGGACACTACCAAAGAAAGACTTGTTCTTTCCATTCCAAAAATGGAAGCTCTCACAAAGCTGAGCATTTGTCCGAACTATGGTTTCCTATCTGAAATCAAGAACCCCTATTCCAAAAAGGCAAGAATGATAACATTAGATTCAAAAACTGAAGAGCCATTCAAAATTGCCATAAAGTTTGAGTCTGATCTACCAAATTTGAAGAGGCTAGTTTTAGGGAATTTAATAGACATTGACGACCTCCTGTTTTCGCAACTGAGGAGGCTATCCGAGTTCAGATGTGGGAGCCACTGGAATCTTTCCATTAGCTTTCCAAGTGAAAGTTCTAGAAAAGCTTTGCTAGAATCGTCTGTAACCGAGTTCCAATTTCCTGATGCATTGAAAGACCCCACATTTGTGGTCAAAGTGGCAAAGCACTTTCCAAACTTGAAAAAGGTTTGGATGTTTCTTCCTTCTGTTCCCGTGCTACGGGCCTTTTTCAAAGCTTTTGAGACATCCGGTTTGGAAGAGTTGTACCTCAAAACTCAGTTTGATTTCGAATCCACCATGGAGTCATGTTTGTTACCTAATTTGTCTGACGTGTTGAGAAAAAGTGAGGCCACTGAGACGCTCCTCCAAACCTTGAAAGAGTACAAGCATTTCGATGAATATGTCAAATACTACAATGTTGAGTTACCCGTTGAAGTGGATGATTTGATGGAAAGTCATTCAGCTGGAATTGGAGCTCTGAGAAATTTAAAAGTTTTACACTTGGAGCATATTCCTCGAAAACTGTTGATTCCTATTCCCGACGAAGAGAGGAAGTGGTATGACCATAATTGCAAGTTTATGACCTCAAAAACTTTTGGGCATTACGTGTATCCACTTGACCATAGGTGCCATAAAGAAATTATGCAACTCGACTTGTCGGAATATACATGGAGAAATATTCAGGTAGCTATTATAACTAATGATGGAAGATCGAGCTCATGTTTATTTACTGAACGAATTTTAAATTATTTTTCAGATAAATAGTGGCGAATTTTGCGAAGCTGGATTCAAATATTTTAATGTTGATTCAGACGAAGACCTTTTTGAACCTGTGCGGAGGTCAACCGGAACCCATGTTAAAGTTTTGCCGTCCATGCTCTTCCCCGATGTAAAAGTTAAGCCAGAAGAAATGTAAAGAGTACTTATGCTAATATTAGAGTTTTAGTTGTGCGATTCGTGAGATGTTATTTTCATTTTTGTTTGTTCAGCATTAATAATTGCTTTAAACCTGTATTATTTATTATTTTTCAGTCCTGATTTTGTAACCAATAAAACTGACCACCACACCAAAAATATTTGAATCAGTAATTTATCCGTCAATTTATTTTTGAAACATGTAAAAAGTCAGCACAAAAATTCCAAATGAAAAGAAAACATTTTACTTTTAACTATAACAAATGCCAATAACAGAATTCAAATTGCTTCCATATCAAACACATAATGCCAATCATAAATTACAGGCTTAAACCACATATAATGCCAATAGTGAAAGTCAAATGAAAGAGAAAGTTTGAAAAATATTATCGCCATCACAAGGTAAAAGTATAGATAGTTACATAAAAATGAAAAAAAGAAGTTTTTGGCAGTGAAGACTGACAAATTAGCTAGTCTGGCTTAATCTGTGGGGCAGCTATGTAGACCAACTGTTCCTTGCATTGCATCATGATTGAATTTGAACTGTCTCCCTTCTATCACAAAATCTTTGATGCAGCCCACATACTGGTCTGTAGTTTCCAATCCCCGTGTAACTGCAGGATTAGGATTAGGATGTCCTCCCAAATACAAGGGATGATTTGTATTCGTGGAATCTTTGCCAGCAGGGCCGATCCCTGGGCTGGAGTAGGTGTTGTCCAACGCCAATGTCACAACATTCTTCGACTTTGAAACTGCAAATCATAAATCAATTCATAATTCCTTCGTTTATTCTAAAATCTTGAAATAATTGTAAAAAGGTATACCTCGAATTGTGTGCCATTGTCCATCACAAAGGTCGTAAGGTTCTTTAGTAAAACTGCTGTAGAGAGGACCTTTCCCGTTATCAACAGTAAATTTAACTGTTCCATTGATAAGTTGGAGAATCATGAAATCACGATCCCCGTGAACTGCCACCAAAATGCCGGATGGTTGACGTGGCTTTATACTCAGCGAAATTTTAATGTTACGCCCAACCTTGAAACGGTCCTGTAATTTAAGGTATCCTGCATTTGGGTAGAAGAAAACACCGTTTTCAACTTCAGAGGAGCAAGGGTACACTGATTGTTTGAGTGTTGGCTGTCCAGGACTTTTATTCCTCATCACAAGGTTCCTTAAACATCCCCTGAACGGAGTGTCTACATTCTGAAGCTTTTTCAACGTCATCCTCTTATCCCATCCTTCCTTTGGAAGCCCACCAACGTACAACTTGGTTCCAGCATTCACATTTGTTGTGCTCCCAGATGAATTTCCAGTGGCTACAACAACTCCATCAATGGTGAGCTCTCCTTGCGTTTTATATCTCGTGAAACTGGCGGAATGCCACTCGGAATCGTTGTAAAGTCTGGACGAATTGAGTATTGCAGGTCCCGAGCCAGAATCAAAGCCAAAGTGAAGATGGCCCCGTCTCAAATACAATGCTACAAAATCAATCTTATCGAATTCTGTCCACATGAAAATGACTCCATCAGGATTGGATGATTTGAAGTCAATAGAATAGGTGGAGCGAATGCCTTCATCTTCTGATTGGAAGTATTCAAGTCTCGACGTTTTATCCAGGTTTCCAAACCTCGCTCCTTCATCCATTGAAACGTCCTCTTCTCCCGGAAGAGTTCGGTATGGTAATTGACACTGACCCAAAGGTGTAGGAGCAACCTCAGGTAGTTTTTCTTTCATAGGCTCCTTTTCTTCTTCCTGCTCTTCTACTTCCTCCATTTCTTCAGATTCTGGTTCAGGAGGTGGCTCAACCGGTGTGGGAGCCGGGGTTGGTCGCGGACGTGGTGTAATTGGTTCAGGAGTACCATCCAGTTCCGCTGAACCATCTCTTGGTATAGTTTTGGTACTGGTAACAACAGGTTTTTTCTCCTCCAGACTCGAACATGTCTGACTTACGGAACTGTCCTGTTTAACCGCATCTGCGAACTCTACTCTCTTTCCATTCATGTTGATGTCTGATAAACATCCAGAAAACTGTTGGTTGGATGCACCAGAGTCCTCGCGAGGCTGGTAGTCCTCGGGTCGGCCGCCTAGATACAACGTGGAGCCAGGTGTCGCTAGATTTAACGGACCATCCGGTGCGACAGCTCTATATGAGATTAAAATGTCAAGTCAGTTCTGCGTCTCGAACTAATACATCTGCATCAAATTAATGATGTATACACTTTAACTAGTTATTCCAAAAAAAATTACCTGTAATCATGTAAATCGTCGATATTGACGGATAGTACGCCTCTGTCGCGTGTAATGGTGACTGCGTGCCAATCGGCATCATTGAGCGGATCTGTGACTATTTCTGCTGAGCCGGGCTCCGTTTTTACATGCAACGCCCCGTTAACTAAAGAAACTGATATAAAGTTGGACTGATCATTATCAGCACCATATAATATCAGTCCATCACTGGAATTTGAGCGCACGCGAAGACTCATCTCAAATGTATCGTCTTGCGTGACTATTTCCGGCCCTAAGGAATTAAAATCATTATTCGAGTTAAATCTAACGATTGCTTAAATGAAAACCACACATATTGCAGTTCCCACTAACCTTCCACCGGAGACGCGGCTGAGGATACTTGAATATATCCTTGGCCGAAGAAGGAAGCCACTGATGGCGCAAATGAGCTGGAGGGACACCCTAACACGGTGTATCCCGTCTCACTGCATCGGAAAGATAAACTGGGGCGCCCTCAATGTTTACGTCTTTGATGCAGCCTTCAAAATCTATATTGGTGACGTCGGGGAATTGGTGATCTCCAGGATAACCTCCAAAGTACATGTATTCTGCATCACACCTTAAGCCTGTCCTGATGATCCACGCGCCTCCCTTTTCCCTGCGCCTTCCTTTGTCCATCTATTGAGAGGACTCCATTTTTGCCATCGCGTGCCTATCATAAAAAAGGAATATTATAAACTGAGCCAAATATAACTGTTATTTCAGGTAATTGTTCTTACTGCTTCAAATGTATGCCATTTCGCCGTCGTTATACGACTCTCGGTTTGTTGCAATAAACCGCGAGTCAGGTCTCCACCCAAGTCATACTGGAATGCGACTGCCCCATATTGATTTCAAGAGAAAGTATTTCGCCAGCAACGACCAACAGAGAAACATTAAGCCCACTTCTCGCTCTTGGTCTGGAATTCTCAACTGGATCGCCAGTTCGCCTCCTGAACGCATGATTGAGTTCCTGCCTCAAAATAGCCGTTGTCCTTTCCGAGAACGAAGCCCCGTTTTCCACCGGCTTCAAACTTATCAACTCTGCCTCCCTAAAAACAAATAAAGCCAGAAAAATGTTTCAAACGTGACACAATTTCCATAGTATGGACATCAATGGATCTTATATTATTATGTATTATTACCGTTTCATAGGCTGGGGACAAGTTCTGTGAATCTTTAAAGTTCCACAGGCCCACCTTTTCTTCTCCAATTTGCAAGTCTTCCACAACACCTCGGAATGTTGAAAATTTAACAGGGTTTCTAGCTTGGCCTTGTGGTAGTCCACCAACGTATAAACGAGATGAGTTCTTGTTCAAATTTAATATAGCCTTGTTTCCTCCCAAATATTGATCCTTAACTGAATCCACAACATTTCCAGCTTGATCTTCCTCGCTGATAATGAACCTAACATCTTCCTTTCCCATTCGGTTCCCACCAGTTGCTCGATATTACCACTTGTCATCAGCAAACGTCATTTTCTCATTGGGTAATGCGTTGTGGGCCAGAACCCAGGTCGACGGTTAGAACGGGGTATCCTTTTTCAATTTCGACAGCCATGAAGTCATCCTACCAACAAAAGATTTCAGTAATTCTTTGCAATTTTCAGCATGCTATAGTAATATTTTATTTACTAACCTCTTTCCTTCCGGGTTCATTTCCAAGATATAATAGCAAACCGTTTGGCTCGTTAGTTTTGAAATGTACGGACATCTGTTGTGTCCTTGCTGCTGTTGATTCCAGCAGACTCTGTATTCGCCAAAGAAGACGCGGAAGATTTCCTGTCAAGGCGTCATTCCAACCTGGAACCTACTTTAGCTTGTCCTAGTCAGCAGCAATCCTTTTGCTTTTCAAGATCCGCCCCAATCTAGCTGCTAGATCCATTTTCTTTTCCTCAAACATGGGCTTCTTGTCTTCCAAACTTCCGGTGATAGCAGTGGCCAACGGGATATCTTCTTTTGCTTGCTTGACTGAACGTTAAAGGTTAAAATTACAACCTAAATTCCTTTCAAATTAATACCGTCGTATACAATTTTAATTCAGCGCTTACGCTGTGTCCGACAATCAGCCAACTCCTCTTTGCTTCAAATCGGGTAACATTCCACCCTCAACTGCCTGGCATTACTAGACTGTCCTGGAAGAGAGCTGAGGATGTCATCTACATCGGATTGAATTCTTGCTGCTCTTTCAGATGCGTCCCCAGAAACACCAACAGATTCTCGGACATCTCCCAAATCACCCCTGTCTTCCAGCCTCTCAAGGTCACTGTTAATACTTGCAAGATTACTGACCGTGTCTCTGTTCATTTGTTCTATCAGCTCAATTGCTTGCTTTGCATCTCGGAGAGGACGTCTCAAACTCTGATCAACTAAAGATTCAGATTCGGCAGCCAAGATCAAGAGATTCTTAGAAGGCTCCATTGCACCAAGGGCTTCTTCTCCGATGCCGTTAGTCTAGAAACATTAAAATTTATTTATATTATTTGGGATTTCAACGTTAAATTTTTTTAAAACAACAATACAAGTGCTTACGATTTCTGTTGCATTGTCAGCAGAAATTTTAGCCATATCAGCAGCGTTCAAAGCTTCAGAAAGTGCATCAACAATGTTTTTATAAGCTGTAGCTGCAGAGACAGCATTCTCCGAAGCATCTCTCGTGTCAGCCAACATGTCATCCAAATCATCTGCTTCCATTTTCAGTTTCTCCGCATGCTGTTGACTTGTGGCGATTGTATCCTTGTGATTTTGCAATTCATTTTCTAACGTGTCAGACTTTTGTGCAAGGGGAACCTGAAGCTCTTTCACACTTGAATAAGCTGCATCTGAAAATTTAATTACCTAATGAAACCACAGCATAGCATTTCAACTTAATCCACCCACTAGAAGATGCCTAATGCAAGTTACCTAATTGAAGGTTAGAGTTGTCAAGCTCATCAATTAATGCCTCCGTGAATCGATTTGTATAAGTTGCATTTTCAATATTATCCAACATTTCCTTTGAGCGACCCTCCAAAACTCCGATTTTCACTGGGAATTTTGCTTCTCTACAATCCGAACAAAGATTATTAGCAACAACTTTCTCTGAAATATTTTTAGTGATTTAAATCAGAGCAATCATGCATACTTGATCTTGTCCATGATCTCGTTAGCCCGTCTTGATGTATCAATGCTGTAGTCACTCTGATTACGAAGATCTTTCAGCTTGTCTCTGACATTGACCAACTTTTCACCTTCCTCATTAAGTTGCATGGTCAGAGCCTTAATTGGTTTCACGAACTCTTGCACATCCCCAAGAATTTCGCCAGCCGTCTTGTTCTCCTCTTGAGCTTTTGTGGGGTCAAATTTGACGTCTTGCATTGTCGCTATGATGGCTTCTGCTTCTGCTCGTGCGGCATCCGTTTGTGGACTAGTTACTATAAATAAGTAGCCTAAGATTAGTAAATATTCTTCGGATTCACAAGACATGAATATATTGAACTATTCATTTCATACGTCTGTCCTCTGCTAGCAATCCTTCCATTAAATCTTTCGTCTCGTACACAGCAGTCTGGGCTTTGGCAACGGCTTCCTGAACTTTGGATTCCATTTCAAAAGATTTATCCTTGAGTCTCATGCTCTGCTTAGATTTATCTTTAAGACTGTCTTCCGTGACCTCGGCCTGCATGTAAACATCAATGGTTTAGAATCTACAACTAATTATATACATTTTATGAAAAGTGAAAGTAATGGAACAGACCTTTTGTCTACTTAAAGCGCCATCCGTTTCAAGATTAGAAACAGCATTGTAATATGGATCCAAGTCAACCCTCTCTGGGTCTAACAGTTTGACATCGGGTTCTAGTTTTGCTGCCGTATCATTAAAATATGCCAACTTTTGGGTAGTAAAATAACTCAGCGCAACAGACTGTAGACCAACAAGCAATTATGAGGTTAGAAATACTCTTTAAGCTAGTAAAATCTCGTATGAATGTGACTGATTTTTAGTAACGTTGTGTGCTTACCCCAAATTCCTTTTGAACAGGGTCCAAATCTGTAGCCATTGCGTCTGTATCATCCAAAAGCTGATGCTGACACGCATCACAATCCTGACAACCCCGGTCTTCAATAAGAACCCACCGCCAAGGACACCTGTCACACTTCTCTCCAACAACACCAGGCAGACAAGAGCATTGACCAGTTTCAGGATTACATCCCACACCAATAGCATAATCTTGATTGCATTCGCAAGCTGTCAAAATCAGAAGTAAATTCTGCGTTAAGGCCGAGTTCTGCATCTAAATATGAAACCCTGTAAAGTTCTACAACTTACCTTGACATCCCTCAGCGGTATAGTTCCAATATCCGGGTGCGCAACGCTCACATCTTCGTCCCGTTGTTCCAGGTCGACACTCACATTGTCCGCTGTTATCATCACATTGGGAGTTAACAGATGCAAGACCACAGTCGCACGAATAGCAGCCCAAACCCTCACAACGGGATAAGCCGTAGTGATCAGGAGCACAAAGGTCGCAGTTTACCCCAATCACGTTGTGAAGACATTGACATTCCCCAGTTGTGTGGTCACACTCTCTTGTTCCACATTCGTTACAGGAGCATTTGTTGCAAGTTTTTGTAATTATTGCATCTCCAAAGTAGCCAGGCATGCAGTACTCACACAACTGGCCACTGGTGTGATTCAGGCACTTCAAACAGCTACCCGTAACGGTGTCACAAGCATTGGGATCATTTACATCAATATTACCAGAGCAGGAGCAAGGCTTGCAATAATCGCCTGGAAAAATAATCAATTCAAAATGAATTTTTTGCATCTGCAAACTGCTGATAATGACTATTTTTTCTCTTCAAACTTACCAGGTACTTCCGGTCTTCCGTAATGGCCTGGAGCACAACCCTCACATCTATTTCCAAAGTAGGCATCTTTGCACACGCAACTGATTTCTGATCCATCATACGAGAATTCGCAGCTTGTAGCAAAGCTAAAGCAGCAATATTTATTATCAGTTAGAACCACATTTAATATACTTCCCATTTAAAAGTTTGGTTAACATACTTGTTGGTCATCATTGGGAGAGGACAGGCGCAAATCAAACAGTCATATGGTGTTCCTTGAGTAGCATCTCCGTGGAATCCGGCTTGACACATTTCGCAATGATCACCAGTTGTATTATGTCTGCAATCAATGCAAACTCCAGAAACAGGGTCACAATTTTCAGAGTGTCCATTGCATTGGCAAGTAGCACAGAATCCTCCATGTGGACCGGTGGGAGAACGGAAATAGCCTTGAGCACACTCCTCACAAGAGAGACCTTGATAATTGGGGGGACATTGACACTGCTCAATTGTCAAAGCTCGATTTTCCGAAGTGGGATGCACATGATCATCAGTGCCAATATTGATTCCAAAGTCGCTCAGTCTATGTTTTTTTAAATTGTTAGTTCATTCAAGCTTATTTAGAGAAAACTTAAAACCTAAGCACTAAAAACCCACTTTGCTTCACGTGTCTGCTTCCAGTAACCAGCTCGAACATAAATGGCTCTAAGATCTTTCAGAACAATCATCATTTGCTCTCTTGATGGGGCCACGAGTCCACCTGTGGCGCTGAGAACCACAAAATTTTCTTCCAAGAGCGGAAGCCTCATTCTCATTATATTATCTCCATCTAGATGTTCCACAGTGTAATGGAAAATTCGAATAATGCCTGAAGAAGGGGATAGTTCTCGACCTTCTAGAATAACGTCTGGTCCGTTATACGTTTCTCGTTCTGTAAATTCCATAAACGTTGAAAATTAAGCTAATTTTATTCTGAAAGACAAATTTGATAAATGGAAACCTTTTGATACCTTCATCGCTATCCGGATCAGAATTAAGAGTATACGACACGATTCCACCGTATGAAGCCAAATTGTTCATGTTAATATCTGCTTTGAAGTAGAGCACGCTCGTTTCATTTCCTTCAGGCGTAGTTCCTTCTGGAATGTACAATGGAACAAATGCGGTCTGTTGATCTACGTCTTCAAATTCAATTTCATAGCCTACAACCGGACTATATGTTTTGAGGGGGTCAATGGAAACACTTGTCCATTGATCCTTTGTCGCTGTCACTTGAGTCCAGAACAAGTAGGCCGAATTACATCGTTGCGTTTTTCCAAAACAGAAACATTTGGTACATCCAGCAG
The DNA here is from genome assembly GCA_001718145.1 of Orchesella cincta. NCBI lineage: Eukaryota > Metazoa > Arthropoda > Collembola > Entomobryomorpha > Orchesellidae > Orchesella > Orchesella cincta. The sequence goes on from LJIJ01001222.1 coordinate 24,912, forward strand.
GGTTGCTTTCTTGGAGATTGAAACTCCCCACTTTGCAAGTGTCGCATCCTCTTCCTTCCACGTTAACTTTACAGTAGCATTGCGACGTGTCCTAGTTAAGAAGAAGGGAAACTAAATTAAATGAAGTGTTCATTTAACAAATTGATTACTGTTGGGGGCATGTAAGATTTTTACTTGATTGCAAATTTCTTCGGTAGTTCCACGCATGTCACAGTCACAAAGTTGACAGTATGGCATTGCCCAATGTCCCGGTTTCTGTTAAAATTTAAAAGTTGCATTCATATTTTCACAAATCAGATCGCTTGTATGTACCAGCGCATTGTTAACGTATTGTTAACTTACACATTTGTCACAAGATCGACCAACGATATTAGGCTTGCATTCGCACTGCCCATTTAGGAGGTCGCACTGCAAGTTACCGTTTACAACGCCTGGAGGGTGGCAGTTACACTCCTCACAACCAATCAAGGGATCAAATCCGTAAGTTAAGGGTGCACAGATATCACACTTTGCCCCTGTGACTCTTGGAGGACAAACACACTCACCTGGATTGGAGTCACGCAAAATTCTCAGTTAGAATAAAAGTTGTATTAAATTTTAATATTAAAAAGCTGATTTTAGTACCAGTATTATCATCGCATAGAGCTGTAGAAGGACAATCACAAGGCTTGCAATCCGGATAGCCAAAGAATCCAGTCTTGCAACGCTCACAGCGTCTCCCAATCACATTTTCTTTACACTGACATTGTCCTCCAAAAGTTTCGCATTCGAAACTCTTTGATCCCCGGATGTCACATTGGCAAGGGAGTGCTCCATTGTTGTACTCGGATGTTAGCGAGAAAACGGCAGCTTTACAGAAGTCTAACAGAATACAGATCCCAACAATGAATCAGTCTGCTTCAATGGATAAGAAACGTAATAATAATAATATTGCTTCACTAACCTGAAGCATTGCTTGGAAGATGATAATGATTCTTTCCACACTCAGCAATAAACTTTCTAGTTTCGTCCAATTGCGTTTTTTGTAAGTATTTCTCAACATCCATGTCCATATTCATCGTCAACTCATTTAGATTACTTGGAACGACCAAAATATAGTCAACCCAGACATTTTGCGGAGACTTCAATATCAAGTTGAAATCGTTCTCAATGTAAAACTGTTGATTCCTGTCAGCCTGAGTCACTAGCGCTCTACAACCCGACGTGGATGGACAGTGTACGACGGGCAGCTTGGCTTCATAGTACTGTCCATTTTGGACATCCACACCGATGGAAAACCCTGGATTTTCTGGTTGGAAGTAATGAACTATGATGGTGTACAATCCAGGACCAGGTACTCTTCCAGGAATAGTTAGGTTTTTCTCTTTTCCGTTCAAATAGACAAGGGATTTGTCGCTAACACCTTCTGGCATGGATTCTGCATCCACAACACGATCAGGTTCCCCAATCTCAGCCTCAATCTGTTTTTAAATTCATATTTAGTTTAGTGTATAATACATTAGGCTACTTTTATAGGGACGATCAGTAGACTTTAAATAAACCTTAGTGGAATCCGGTGGCATTTCAAACGCCGAGGCTACGCAAGTACCGTTCCGTATGACGCAGTATTCCGTGGGCCTGATGTGATCCAACGACCATTTCCCGTATGGCACAGCAGTGATGGAGTGTATGGCGATTTTATCCGTAACATTATCTGGAGCCTGAAGAACCAGGTTGATTAGATTCTTTTCAAATTTGAACACGGCGACTTCACCCTCTTCCGTAGTGACAACTTGTCTACAGGGCGTTGCAAGTTTGCAGTTAAGTATCAAGATTTCTCCATTTGTGGAACCTTTGAAGCAAACATTATGTATTTACGATAAAACAAATTAAATGAATGGAATAACTTGGACACATGCTCAAAATACCTTTCATGGATGTTGCTTTCAGTTGAAGCTTGGTGACATTGGCTCCCATCGGTGTGAAATAGTCTACAAGCAACATGTAACGACCACCCTTGCTAGCTGGGAAATCCAACCCAATTTCTCTTTGTTGTGGGCTCAGCACTGCAGTTCTGTCTCCGTCCAACCCTAAACTTTTGAGGACTTTCTTTTCCTTGTAGAACTGGGAAAGCTCAATTCGGTCATCTCCGTCTTGAATATATCCATCCGCTAGATTTGCAGTGTCAAATTTATCAGTAGCTGGATACTTTAGCTTCACGCACGGATCGGGAATGATGTTGTTTCCTTTTCCTCTGCTAGTTGTATTCAAAAGACATGGTTCATTGACTTGTTTTTGGAGAATCGACGCTTCGTAGTAGTTGGCAGGTAGTAAAACAAAGTAGTCCTGTAATGAATGGTATTTAAAATGTTATCAGAAATTGTTTAGCAAAAAACTATTTTCTTCAAATGTGGTTATCTTACAATCAAAAGATACTGATCCGTCATGATGTGGACGTGCCACCGTCCCGGATTAAGAACGAGTGGGAGAGGCAGACCATTCTTCGAAATGGTTGCAAAATTTCCTCTCGGTTCAAATTTAACTTTGAATGATTGATCCGCGTCTCCTGGGTTCTCTGGGATGACTTTCACCTCCGCTGTTATCGTCTGATCACTCGGGTTCAAGTAATGGAATACCATTCTGTAGAGTGAAGACTTGTCAACGTAAATCACATCAATTATCTCTGGTTGGAGCTGAGAGAAGATTGCATAGCCGCGCCAAGAGTAGCCTGGAAATTTTGAGTCATCATAACCAAAACGGACATTGCCAAGGGACGGTGTTTTGCACTCTTCAGCTTCATGCTTGAATTGATAGAGGGTTGGGTGGTAGTGAGTTACAAGGGGTTGAGTACAACGCACCCCTTCAATTCTCGGGCGACATGTGCATTGTCCAGTGACTTTGTCGCAAACTGTATTCACAGCTCCGCCGACGTCGCATTGACAGTCTAAAAACCAAATATTGTGACATGTAAATCTAAAATGTTCAATTGTAATTGCACATTCTTTAGGAGACCATTCATATGTACTTACCAACACATCCGAATATATTTTCTGCTGTTAAATTATAGAAGCCGTCTGCACAGTCTTCACACTGACGGGTAGTGACATGACTTTTACAAGGACACTGTCCTGACCTTCCATCGCATACTTGAACTCCTCCAATAACTCCAGGAGTGTTGCAATTACATTCTGAAAAATCCAACAATCAAAAATGACATTCATTTAATTGCTTTAAATTTTTGTTGTTAATAAAGTAACACAATACCATCGCATCCACGAGGATTCCATTGTTGAAGATTCCAGTACAATGGCTTGCACTCATTGCAAATGCTTCCGTTGACCCTGTCTTTGCACTAAAATTAAGTTAATTATTAATAATTATTATGCGAATTAAATAAAATGTGAATAAGATGGTTATGATCATAGCTTTACCTGGCAGAGAGTTCCCTTTGGTGAATCCGCACAACTTGTGAAAGTTTCAATGACCCCAGCAGGATCACAGTTGCACTCTGCAATTCGAAACGCAACAATGTAGCTTTTATCTTGGCTCAACTTCTTAAATGACAATTATTCGTACCTTCACAACGAGGAAAGTTGTAAAACCCTTCTCTGCACTTTTCACACTGAATTCCATCAAAGTTGGCTTTGCACTGGCATTTTCCTTCATCATCGCACGATACCCCCATGGATCCTTCACTGGAGCAATTGCAAGCTGTTTCCAAACAATTTATTAATTTTACCAACTGTGATCAACAAGCAAATCCTATAATGGTTGAATTTGAGTAAGCATACGCAAACACTCGGGATACATGTAAAAGCCAGGTTTGCATTGATCACAGGTTCGCCCTCCAAAGTTGTGGAGGCAAGGGCACTTTCCAGTAGCATCACAGATTTTGCCAATGCTTCCCTTCGTGCTGCAACCACAAGGTTCGCAATCCGGATAACCGAAAAATTCAGGCAGACACTGGTCACACCGTTCCCCTCCATATCCATCTCGGCACATGCATTGACCGTTGGACTTGTCACAAATTCCTTCCCTTGTACCTCTCACATCGCAATTGCAATCTATTCAATTTACATTACATTAAAATCCAAAAGTAACAATCTTTGAGAATGTAAAAAGGGAACTATTTCTTACATGTGCAACTTGGGAAGTCGTAGTAGCCATTCTCACACTGATCACATCTTCTTCCACCAAACTTGTTGTTACACTATTTTATAAAATTATTATTAAATTAAATTAATTCAAATTATAAGGTTATTATTCCCATTACAGTTGTTGTTACACTTACCTCACATTGGCCTCCACTCACGTCACAAATTGGCTGGAAGCTTCCTGGCTTATCACAATCACAAGGCAGACAGTCGGGAAAGTTATAGTAGCCTTCTGCACACTTGTCGCAATTCTTACCAGCAAAGTTGTTTTTGCATGGACATTGCCCTCCACCGACCTCACATACTTCACCTCTTGTTCCGTTGAGGTTGCAGTCGCAGGGTTTACAATTTGGATAGTCATAATAACCCTGACTGCAAGAATCGCAGTTTGGTGGCTGAAATTCTTTCTTGCATTCACATCTTCCGGATCCCACCTCACAATTTCCGGTTGCAAAAAAGTAGTCACATTGACACGCTAAAATAAAAAGTCACAGTTATTTTGGCGTTCGGAAAAACATTTTTTTAAACGTTTAGTTTTACTCACGTTGGCAAACATCCCTTGCACGAGGGTCTTTTCCGTACGGGCGGAAATAACCAGACTTGCACATGTGGCAATTGATTCCTTCCGTGTTATCTTGGCAGTTGCTGCAAACACCGCCACCTTCATAACGACCGCTGTTGTCCATAGATGTACCGTTGCGATCTACTTCCTCGTCGTAGTAGCACTCATTACTATGCTCATTACAGTTGCACCCTAAATATTAAAGCATGTCGGGGTTAAGTTATTAATAAAGTGACGCCAACTAAGGATTTTGAAGGAAATTTGTCATACGATCGCAAACGAAAGGGACAGAGTATGTTGCTGGACGCCATGCTTTTTGCACATATCCGGGACAACACTGCTCACACTGCGCTCCACAAGTATTATGCTGACAACGACACAACAGTTTGTAGGCATCTGCAGGATCAGTAATGTCGCATAAATCAGCGTGTCCGTTGCAACGACAGCGACCTCCTATGCTGATATCCTTGATGGAGTAGAAATACTAAAACAAGGTAGGTGAAGATATTGAATATTAAAATCCAATATTTATTCAGGCGTCCAATCGATAATGCTATACTAAATGTGTACCCGGCGAGTGACTGTGGAGTCCCCGTGAACCACGGACATCAACTGCCCCTTCAATGTCGTTGTTCTCAGCAGCCTGAGACGAATGTTCGTTGCCCGGGTCCATTCTTGAAGAATATCAGAACTGAAGAAATCACTGGCAGACGGTCTTTGGTTAAGCAGTGAGACGACAACCTGGGCATACGGAAAGTTATGAATAGCACGTCTTCCATTTCATTACTAAAAGAAACCAGTTGTTAAACTCACCTCACCACCTTCCAAAGGCACAACTTTGGAAAATGTTGTGTCGCAAACAACGGAATCGTCGTGTGTAATTTGCTGGAGCGTTGTTCTAAAGAACTTGTCACAATCCCTATGCAGTGGGGCAATATGCGAAACCATCATTATAAGAAACAGTACTTGGATAAGTTAAGCTCAGAATTGTGGTTACGTTTTGAAATATTATTAGAGTAGTCAAGTCAGGTTTCATTAAATTGTTAAGGGTTGCTTACGCTGGGTTTTCTGCAAAGACCTGCCACGGTTTCCAGCTTTGCCCATTGTCAGTAGATCTCTCTAAAGCCCAAACACCTGGCCTAGGTGAGTTCGCCATCGTGATGAACACGTAGGCTACATGGAACTCCTAGTTAGTAAAGCCAAAGCGTTATTGTTTATGACTTGGTTATTTTCTTAAATCCAAACTTATTCCATCCATTTCATACCAAACCAATCTTTCATTGTTTCATGTGAAAGCTTGTTATATAAAAGCATTTTGTGGTCAATTTGATGTCATTACCTGACCCAAGTCAATTGTCAAATTAACTTCATTGTACTTTGTCCCTCGAGACAAGGGAGGACTTTGCCACCATCTTTCAGAACCGTCAATAGCAAATTCTGGCGGATGTGACATCATCGGGGTATTCATGTCGCAGTAGTCGCATACCTAAAAAAATTAGTTGATTCAGTAAATGACTTATCATTTTATCAATCAAAATTCATTAAGTCAATGCTGACAACGGTTTTAGCACTTTCTACATGGCATAATTCCATTGGCATTGTAGAATGTCAACTTTTCAGGTACCTGTCCATGAATAATATTGTTGAAGGCTTCTGTCTCCGAGTTAGCTCCAACCAGTTTGCAATACAATTCCGGTCCTTCATCTCCACAAGTTGCTGTCGCCGTGATTCTTCTATTCTCAGCCAAATTGAAGTAGGGAGGGGTGAGCACTTCACTTTGTGCTAGGGGAACTAGCACTCCAATTGAATACAAGAACCAAAAGAGCCAACACTGACCATACAAAGTTGTTGGCCAAAACCGTGATACTTGACGGTTCCTCATGATTTCCGCGATATCATTTATAATGCTTCTATTCACGGATTAAAGTCATTCTCCTCTCAATTAAACTAGCTGACTCACATAGCCCCTTAATTGGGGGTGTATTAAGGACTAACAACTATGCAAATTCTGATTGACAGATTACAAGATTACAAGGGCAAATTGAGACTCCTAAAGATTTGTTTTATTCAGTCCTATTCGTCTATTTTGTATTTAATAATTAAATTTTGAGATCAGCAAAGTGCACTAAAACTAAACTATTTTTACTTTATTTTGATTTTTCAGTATTTTGCTTGCGTGCCTTTATGTTTCTCGCTTCACAGGCATTTACTCGGCACAATGTAGATAGCAACTGAAGCTTGTTCGAAGAAATAAAAGTGAAAACGTTCAGTATAAAAATACAAGTCGAGAGACAGTCAGAGATAACACAAATTTTAGCTATAAAATTCAATGCGCTGAGCATGAGCACAACTTAAAAATAATATGTTCTTCAGCGGATTCTTTCAATCATCTTCTCACATATTTGCTGATAACACCCACAACTCTCCAGCACTAGGAATGTTTGTGCTGATAAAGAAAAATCTTTGAAGCGCTTCTTCCTTTTACATTACACTTCATTTAAGTTTATAAAAGACATACTAAATACTCGCAAGTCAAACCAAGAACTTTATATATGAATGTATGACATCCTCCCATGCTCCAATTTCTAGTTCTGAAAGAACCTCGACTTGTCTCAAATTTCTTGAACACTGTCATCACAGTTCAGTTATATTCTGCTGTGTTTTTTTGTTTTATCACCCAAACCAAACTTCATACAACAAGAGGAAATGAGTGAAAAAATTAGTCCGCTTTAGTCATGTTAGTGATCTTTGGTGTTACAATTCTGTGCTCTTGTTTGTATGCACTTCACTTTCCATTCCAACACAGCACACAATTTTTATGATGCCTTTGCTTATCCGTCTGACTACGAGACGCGTTTACAGGCTTCTGACAGACCGATTCATTTTTTCGATGAATGGAACTTATTCAGAACGTAATGAGGGATAAAGGGCAAGTAGATGTTGTTGTTGAAGTCGTATAATGGATAAAAAAAACTCATCTTAGTGTTGGTTTGGTATACATACATGTAGCAAACAGCATCAACCCTCTTGAACGTTATGTAAACTTAAAGGCGATGGATGATGAAGTAAAAAGAGGATGCGATAAAAGTAACACGATGTAACCAAATCCTTTATGACTTCAAAACTTTGTTGTTGTGTTCCAGCAGCCACTCCAGTCCAGAAAAAAATCTGAGGCTAGGGAAATCTCCGCAGGGATAATGCTGGGTGTACCCTTCTCAATAAACAACAAAACCGTATACGTAGAATGAAATTGTTAAAGAACATGCATGCGTTTCATCTTGTATCAGCAATTTCTTGAGAAAGTCTTGATAATCCCCAAAAATACATGAAGCTCAAGTGCAAGGTGGTCACTGCATACCATTTTCCTGAGGAAACCCATTTAGTTGTAAAGCACATACATGTTGCATCATTGGAAGAAAAAATATTTTGTGCCTTGTTATATAGCTCACACATCCATATCCAGTGGGCATTTGTATTCACGAATAGTTATGGATTATGTATATAACGAAAGTCAACCCTGAGGGTCCGCCCCTACGAGCATGATATAACTGCGGAGTAGGGATGCTTATGTATTGACTGGACTCGGATTCTGTCAGTAGAACATAAGAAATTTGAAGTGTGCATCTTCAGGCTCATTTTAAAGTGCCTTGAAAGTTGTAACAAGCACTCAAACAGCCACTTATCCAAAGGCTAAATGCACATTTGATTTTTATATACTTGTGACTTGAGTGCTGGATAAAATGCTGAGCCTGTTGTTGTTGCTCCACTGGCAACGAAAACAACTCCAATTAGCTGTATGTTCTATTCTTATTAAATAGAAACATTTTGTACAAAATTCGCTATAAAATGCAGTTCGTAATTATAGTTTTCGGTGTATCAATGATAATAGGTAATAATCTGATGGAGATAGGAATATGGATGATAATCGATCTTGCATTAATGTACATATGAATGCACATATGAATTTAGGTACTCATCTAACCGACCATAATCATGCGCAGAACACATAATAATATTTAATATGCCATGCATGTATTCAATATATTTTTTGTAAGTGTCAGTTTCCATTCTGCATTATTTCATTTTTGATTTCGTGAACCTGAAGGAAATGGCGTTGGTAAAGTCATAATAACCGGGCCTATAAGTGTAATACTGAACAAATGATGTTCGTTGCATATTTTCGTTTAATCCTGTCGACCATGTCGACGATCAGGACGAATGAGCGTGTTTCTCGCTCAACTTCGACTAGTCTCTAGTCAATAGAGCCCATCCACGAGAGAATTTCTTTTGATTAATTTATTGGGCAGGTCCCAAGCGGTACTGCAATGCTTGGGTCTACCGTGGACAGGCGGAAGCAAGCTTCACGACCCCATCCTGTTCCCAAAAATCGGTTTAATCTACTGAGACACTCAATGAGCGTCGTATCAGAGATTAAGCTGATAAGAACAGATACTACACTTTGATCTTAGCCAAAAGGCCGAGAAGCGATACTTTAAGTTAGTTTTTCACGTGAATCCAAGACTTTTTATTTTACACTTTTGGGACGACTTTAATGTTTTACATAAATTTCCTCCAAATTTCCTTACCTACCTCATAATAAAATCTTGATTTTTGTATAACCATTAAGTTTTCTCACCTAGTTTTGCATTAAAAACATAATAATTACTCCTATTAGCTCAACGTAATTACGCCTAAACTAATAAACTGTGTAAGATTTTCGTTTAATATATGAACACAGCATGACTGTTTAGAGCATGCTTGAATAGACCGCTTTATGTTGGGGCAACGAGCGGTAAACGGAAACAAAGGCGAATGCGTAGTATGTGCATCTACTACATGTACACTGCTTATGCGTGTAGCGTAAGCACTTTTCATTCAGCGGCTGAATTTCAGCCCATCATAATATGATGCCATATGAGCATATTATGCCATACTGATACAAATTTCTTAAATAAGATTTTTGTTCTTTACATTTTATTGTAAAAATTTCGTTAGCTAATTCTTAAAGCTACTGTTAACAATTTCTTGAATTTTCATCGTTGTGTTTTTTGAGTGATACTTTATTGCTTGGACCAAATGATTGTTGAATCTCATCTAATGTTTTGCCTTTAGTTTCTGGTACAAATACCAGGACGAATATTCCTCCGATAAGGCAGCACCCACAAAATACCCAATAGCACCAATGAGGGCCGATAGCTTTCATTAGCCACTGAAATAGAAACGTTACAGCAAAACCGAGAATCCATCTTGTTATCGTCACAATTCCAGATGCCAGTCCTGCAATAAAATTTTCAAAACTCAGGTTTTAGTACATTATAAGCACAATAAACCAAATCAAATTTTAAAATATTTTAATACCTTTAATATGAGGTGGAAGCAATTCGCCCATTAAAAGCCTGCAAAAAAATTACAACATGATATTATGAAAAATAAACATCTTATCAAAAATTGACCAAGCTATTGTACTATTCGAACCATGGAAGTGGTCCCATTCCAATGCTAAAGGCAACAACGTAAACCATCAGACTAGCCAAAGGCAACCACAACAAATTTTCCGGTGCCTCGTCATTATTCTGCTTCTTTAAGTAGAAGAACAATCCCATTGATCCCAGAGATATAACCATGAAAAATTCTGAAACGAGTAGGAGTAGACGGCGACCCCCACGATCAACAACCATTGCAGCTGTGATTGTTGCTAACTGTAAAATAAAGAAAAAATGATCATTTAACATTATTATAAGGTGTTATGCTAAATAGATTCACTATCACTATTCCGGTTACATCATATACTCTCGCGCATGCAGCTGAAGGCTGAATCTCAACAAACCGCATATCATACAAAAAGATGCGGATGCGAGATAAAAAAACGATTACAATATTTACGTCTGACGGTTTGACAATGTATGACAATCTTTCATACACATTTATCCGATAGTATGCGTATTAGATATCAAAGAAAACAATAAGATAAACTTTCTTCTTGCGTAACAGCCTCTTACAGAATGAATGCTATGCACTAACCATAAATGTCCTTGAAATATATTACTCGAGATAAGTTTATCGAAAAATTTCACTACTGATTCACGTTTCAAGACACGTAGACTCCTTTTTACTACAGTTTGTCCTGCAAAAATCCTTCATAACTACATGAATGTCGAAAAGACCGACAGTTCTCTATTTTAACTGCTTTCCAAGCCATGCACCAAACCAATCCTCCTGTGAACCATTTTCGGTTCGATGATCATTTGCCGTTTGTCATATAAAGAACGATTTTGAGATATTTCTGAATTTCATGCTCTAAAAATCGAGAAAGTGAAAATCATGCTGTACTACTATAAAAAGAGGGAGTAGTTTTGTAGACGTGTTTCGCAAATTTTCCCACTTTCACTCTTTACTTGTATCTGTCGCAAGCTCAAAATATTTCAAGCAAACATGACATACATATGTCCTGAACCACGAAGCATTTCAAGCAATTGACGTCATGAGATACGGGTAGATAGATCCACAAGAATTTTTAAGCAAGCTGTACATTTTTTTTGTTATGAGCAGAAGAATAAAATACCTGTGCGTGACTCGATGAAAAATTTTGTGATCATGAATCATGATGAAACATATGTGTACAAGAAATAAAATGGCTCGTACTATTATTATAAAACTTTCTTGACATATTTAGGAAAGCCAATTAGAAACTCTGTTAGGAAAACACCCACACAATCTATAGTACAAGTCGGTTGTAAAGAGTTGTTCGTGACGGTACTGATTCTAAGCGTGGGATTTATGAGGGTATAAAGAGAAAACAGAAGGAAATGTTAACGAACCAACGACTTTCTCCAAACACAAAAGAAATTCAATATCAATAGAGAATTTAGTAAAAGACACCTGTCCATTTGCCTTTTCATTAAGCAACTCCTCTAGACTCAGACTCATCTCTTTTTAATTTTGAGCTCCCTTCTTGAAACCCTCACGTAAATGCCATAACGCTTTGACGAGTCCATATGAACAACAGATTGGAAAGGAGAAACGTGATCACAAAAAAAGGTTATTAAAATCACATCAGCTCATAATTCAGGCTCAGTCCATCTTCTTGGAAAACGTAGCTATAAACATCACAACAAAAACGACAGATAGACCCCAAAAGGAACCAAAGTGTAAACTAATAGTGGCGTAGGAGGTGCAAGAAGAATGGTAAGGTATGGATTCCGATTCCATTGTGTTCAGTATTAATTTTCGTTACATCTTTGCTCTCATCATGCGTCATGATCGTTTTATAAAAATTCAGCTGGAGCACGAGCACGCATGTTTCACTTTTCCCCAGTTTAAGTTATAATTATTATGAACTGTATAAAAAGTGGCACGCAAGTACACAAATATTTCTCTGAGGTCATAATGTCATAAAGAATTACTCCACCTTCCCATATTATACTTACCACTTGAATTGCTCCGACAATATTTGCCGACAGGTTTTCATTAATGTCCGCACCAGATGAGGCAAATATATCGACTGTATAAAACATCACAGCGTCTATTGCAGCCAGCTGTTGAAATACCATCAAGCTTACGGCAAGAACCGTGGGCTTCAGCGAAGATTTTTCCAAGAGATCCTTCCAAGTGGCTGATTTACTTTGACTCTCATTCACACTTGCAGTCAACTACAAAGAACAAGAAATGAGAAATTCAGCAATGATATATTATTATAGAGTAGCGAGCTCAGAGTTTCATTTCACCGTCGTCCATGGCGTGTGAAATAACTTTTTAAAAATGATTCATCTTCAAAGAGCAGAGAAAGCCTTTGGTGGGCCTTTGTAAACACAATTACAGTTGCTTTGTTTTTAATGACACAGATTTTAAAAGTTGATAAACATGGGAAAATGGGACAGAACAAGTGATCATCATCAAGCCCCAGTTCTATTTTTGGAATGAAATGAAAGGAGCGTTCCAGAACAGGAACGTGAAATACGATACGACTCCCAAAGTAGTAAAACATGAACTCAATAAAATACTTATAGTAGTAGAGGAAAGGAAAGTGAAATGCTTTTCGCTGCTGCTGTGAAAAGAATGAGAAAGCCTAATTGATTCGCATTCACAAATCCCCGTGAGAAAGTTTTCCACTTGTGCACCTATCCGCTAACCATTACAATTTTAGGTACAGATTCTGAGTGTTGGATGGAGTATGAGATGCCAAGGGAAACTTTGGTGAGTAGGAGAGTAGCAAGAACAAAGAAGTACAAGGTATCAGCTCAGAGAATTTAAAGCGATAGCTGAGAATTCAACTTCCCAACGAACGAGCGAGCGAACATCCTTATCTTTTCAACAACCTAAAGCGGAACTATTTTAGACGGAATCGAGCATATCTACATACTGCATAGGTATGAAACCTTTCTTTGGCACAATGGAGCGTCATATAATATGGGAAATCACTTTCAAAATCTGAAACTTTAAATGTACATCTATTACCTACACACCATTTAACATTCCTCTAGTCATGTGAAACGAAAAGACATTAAGCCAACTTTTGTTTCATTGTCTTATCTGCAAGGAAAGAGGCATGTATATAGGAGTATGTAGCATTAGTGTCTATTCAGAATGACGGGAAATGGAACAACTCCTTGGGGGAATGTGAAAGTGAGTGCCCTAAATATGATGCATCAATTGAATTATTCAACATACATTGTGTGCTCTCCACTCAAAAGCAAGTGGCTCTCTCCAGCCAGCCCGTCACTTTTTTGACTGATTGAATATATAACGAAGGAATGCTTCTCCAGTATTGGGAAATTTAGCATACACTCCAAACAAGGCATGGGCCGGATGTGGGTACTCTGCACTGATTAATACAAACAATAGTTTCGAGGAAATTCATGGTGGGCCATAACCTACCCACTTCATATTCATATAACGTAACAATGCCAAGAAAGTTGAGTATGAAAGCAGGGGAAAGGCTTAATAATAAAGAAAATGGATTCGGTTCAGGTTTGCTAGTGGAATATTGCTGATCAGACTGATCAATGGAATGAAAAAGCTAATACCAAGTGTGTGTATTTGTTGTCAATATTATAGATATTTCATGGAATTGCTGATCAGTCAGTAGTAGTAAGAGGTTGGGCTGCTAGGAAAATTGAGAATTCTCAATTTTTCCCTAGAGCTTTTTTATAATAGCTAAGGTATTATGCATAGGAAGAATATATAATGTGAGGGAACACAGAGCAGAGTAGACCTTGGAAAGAGATTATATACCGAATCGGAGATTTTGTTTGCCTACCTCTTCAAGCTCAGTTTCCACTTGTTGAGAGGATGAGGCTCCGCGGAGCCATTGGAGAGCTTTGGATGCATCAGAATGTTTCCCTTGTTCCACCAGGTATCTCGGTGACTCTGGAACGAGGAGCATGAGAAGATGAAATACTATTGGAATCAGTCCGCAGGCGACAGCTTGCCATTCCCATGAAACAAATGTTCCAACCAGAAATCTGAAAAGGAGTTTCAAATTGTTGCAAACATTTATTGGATTCTTTTCAATTTGAGAGCGTCACTGGCTCGAGCTCGCGAGCAGGACCAAGTTCAACATCGAAACGGATTAGGTTGGAAAGATGGGTTGGATGTTGAATTTTATCTAACCTTGTGAGCACGTACTTGTGAATATTTATTTTGAGCACTTATTATTATATTGCAAAATATGTCTATAAAAATAGCATTAGACATTTATTTGCTGGAAGGGATCATATATATGATACGCTTATTGGTCCCTTACAGTGAAGCGGAAGCAATAAGAAATATAGACGTAACATAGTTCCTTACATATAGAGAATGCCGACGGTGATCATCATATCGAAGCCTGAAGCCAACATTCCTCGAATATTTGGAGAAGCTGATTCTGTGACGTAGACAGGAATCGCTATTGAGCCTCCACCTCCACAAAATCCTGTTAAGAAACACGCACATTTAAGCAAAGACATGCACATTCAACTTTCACATAATATTGGGAAAAGAGGAAGCAAGTTTTTTATCCCATACCAATATCAAATTACAAGCCATAAATCAACAGAAATAACTTTACAGTGGTGGCTGGTTGCAGCTAGTAGTCTCAATAACTGACACCGCAACTTCTGTTTCCGTACAAGACATGTATCTTTTGTAACATACGATACGACCTACTCCTACTACAATGCACAATGATGATATTCTCCACATAAAACGCAAGCAAGTTTATCAATTTCATGAGGAGAAAAAAAATCGCTAACAAAAGTGAAAGGGTTTGAGATTTTTTTGACGCTTGGAAAATACAGGATAAAGTGCTCTAGCTGGAGTCAAGTAGAGTCCACACATTCAACAAGAAAATTCCACGAATTGAAATCCCTCCTTTCTATCCTGAGTGAGTCAGTGATATATATGACCCTTCAAAGTGTAGAGCCCCTAGATAAACTCCACAATAAATGTGTGCCTTTTGACTGATGGCCTTCAACATTTCTCATACTCATAATCAAAGGGGTTAGCTTTCAGAAGCTTGTCTTTCTCTCTCTCTCCTCTGAACACTGATTCAAAAACCATCATTCATTTCCAACTTCACTGGAATCTATCCATATGAGCCCTCAAACACAACTTGAGGTTATTGATTGACAACAAAGATAAAAAAAGGTGTTTCTTTTTCCAACAATATTCATTTTGGAGAAAAGAAAAAAGTTGTTTTCTGAAAATTTTCCCTCGATTGAGCAGTATACCACGGGGAAAAGTTAAATTCAATATGGGATTAATATATCGGAGGAAAGGCAAAAAGTGTCAGAATGATGAATATGAAATTTTAAGCTGAGTATATTACTTTTTTCTTCAAAGTTATTTTCGTCCCACACACGTGTTACACTATATGGCTAAAACTTTCTCGGTATTTCATCATATTCCTCCTTCTCATTGTGTGTGGGAGGTGAAGTGAAGATATATATATGTGGTTTGGCTTCCCTAAAGACCATCGGTTTAAAGAAGTGTTATGATGAGTGGAAATTGACTTTTGCTCGCTACTCGATTTATGGAACTTTATTTGCCGTGAATTCCCAAATTACTTACGAAATATTGGTTCAGAAACCAAACCACTTTTGTAAACCCTCGTTATTTAGCTCCATATAAGGAAATAGTGTGGTGTGAAATGGCACATTGACATTTATGAAATGATGTGACCAACCTCCCTCATCATTAATGTATACAGGAGAGTAGAGAGGATGATGATGCTGCTATGTATGAGATCATTTCACATTAGGATCATAAAATAATATTATGCCTGCACTGATTCCACTTCAAAGAAAAGAGTATCATCATATCATCATCGCGCATTAAAGCCTAGTACTTTCATCTTTCTCAGACAACGTTTTAGGTGAAAGGAGTGACATATGTGCAAGCGATCACAGGTGACAGTAAAGATACGCTATTTTCATGTAAGAAACGTCTCTTCCATTTGTTTAGACACTGAGAGAAATGCATCCTATAAAAAGAGGTTCATTAGTAAATAACGTCTTTCACGGCATTCAGAAGAAAAGAAAATGCTACGAAGAAGGATTTCATCGCCTATATTACAGCTTACATATAAATATAGTATCGTTTTACTCCAGGGAATGGAAAAATTATTGAAGCTATTATCATTATTACATACGGCACAGTATATTATTATATGTATGCACCATAATAGTAGTATTCATGGTAACAGATTTTAAGCAACTCACCGTTTATAAACGGTTCATTTTCTAAGCGTCTCTATGGACGATTATTTTTTTGAGCCGTTTATAATCAGTTGAGTTGCTGAAAATCGGTTACCATGAACGCTGCTAATATGTTGGTGTTCTAGTCGTTCATTCTTGGGAGGTGGGTGGATACGCTGTATATAATGATCATCACTATTTTTAATGGTACATTATAGATACTTAAAAGTGCTTCTAGCTACGTTATAATATATTATATATGGAGAGTAAAAGCGAGCGAGCTAGTTTTTTTTAAAGAAGAAGCCTAAAGAAACACTAGAACGAAATAGCCAATCTCCCTTGCAATACTAAACGAGCGGAATATGCATGTAAATGCTCATTATAGATGTACTTATCTATATAGCCGTTTGTTTGTGGAGTGTGTAGGCGTTTCACGTTTTCCTACGGTTGCCTTCTCTCATAAAGCATTCATTTCGATAATAAGAAAGCGCTTCTATACTACCATCATCATATTATATTCACATTCGGGAGAAAGAAGACGAAGAAAGTAGAGGAAGCGAAAATGAAAAAAGGACAGGGATCACTACTACTTTCTTTTCATTCAATACAAGTGAAATGGGTAAAAGTTAAAGAATATATATAAGGCATGCGACTCTTGTTATCTGAGGGAGTAACTTACCCGAAAGAAATCGACCGACATAAATCATCCAGATATTTTGAGCGAGAGTGATGAGCAGCCAGCCAAAGAGGAAGGGAGCTGTGAGAAGGAGCAAACATCTCTTCCTTCCATATCTTTCAATACCCAACCCGACTATGGGGCATGCAGATGCTGCACCCAACTGAAATGATTTATAATACTCTTGTAAACATATGTATAAAGAAACCCACGGTTTGACTACCCTCTCCTCATCTTTAAGAATTCACTTGAAAAATTTACTTGGATCATTTACTACGAATGTAGTAATGTTTATCTGAAGAATGTATGAGCGGAAACTCGGGAAATATAGATGTGGGTATGGGTACGTTTACGTGACCCCTATACATTCCAGGTTTTGGCTCAACATGTTGGAAGAGAGAGAAAAGAAGGCTTACCAATGCGATTGCACTGATCCATGTTTCTTCATCCGCTGAGATTTCTCCGATTGTTTTTCTCTCTCGTAAATCAGGCAAGGCTGGGCTGGGAAAAGAAAGAATAATTCAACGGTTGGGAATTGAATTAGATTCCATTATGGGAAGAACAAGGGTTACTAATTAACTGAGCTCGTTTCCCTTCTCAGTCCTAATCTCTGATGAAACGATGCTGACATGCGTGAACTCGATATTCGAGTCATAATTATTATTATGTATCAGTAATCTGTATAATATAATAATATACATACCTCGTCCATGCGAGAACAGAACCAAGGGCCACTGCTCCAAAATTGGCTAAAAATAGCACAGGAACAAACTTTAATTAGCCAACTCTTAATCACAATTGTGTAGTTAGCGTGATACATAAAGCTTGAGATTGGCCAAAGTATTTTCAGGGATTCATACAAAACTCCCACCAAAGAACATTTAAAGTTCAGCAAGTTTGTTGGGAAGAGGCAGAAAACCAGACTTTAAAATATACGACAGTTCATAAAGATGACACGGAGTGTGAATATATGTTTTCTTGTTAGCCAACTCAACTCAAAATCTCCATATTCATACAATGCAGTAAGAATTTTACTTTCTCACTGGGTAATCTCCCAAAAACAAAGGAGCAAAGGCAAAAATCAAGAGAAAAAAGTAAAAATAACTCTTGGTCTCGAATAAAAAAAATGAGAAGATCAAGAAGGAAAAAGTTACCTGCAAAAGCAGCAAAAAACTGGTGAGAGTAGTGCCCTTTGAATTCTGCATTTTCACTTTGTTCTTCTTTCACTACTTTAGTTTGGTCGACAGGCAGTTTCATCCCGTCTTCTGGTGGCCGACACTCTTGGTTGGTGAGAGAAAGTGTGGACAAAGTTTTGGAATCACCATTTGGTTGAAATGCCACTTGTCCCTTTGGAGTTTTATCACCCATGGAATCATCATCTCTAATGGCCTCATTAACTGTGGAAACACTTTCACCCTGTCTCAGACTGCTACTTCTTTTGAAATTTGAATCTGCATCTTCTTCCCTGTCATCATCTTCATCACTTAAAACAACATGTGCAGGAAATGTTCCCTCGTTTGTGCCGTTTCCCTCTGTATAGCGCATCGCAGCTCTTGAGCGGACTTCCAGATCTACCACAGCTATTTTGGTTTCATGGTTCACAAAGATACGTGTTTAAGTTATAGAATTAGAATGAAAGTAGTTTTATGTATTGAACGCTTACACAAGTTGGTATAATGAGAAGCTTATATAAATACTATTGCAAATTACACTTTCAACTTTAAGACTCCGAATGCACTTGATGGGCTATGCAATTACGTGAGAGCACTTGTATATTGACGCAATTAATATTTTAACTCATTTTAGTATTTGTAATGTTGGCCAAACTTTAAGAAACGTTACCAAGAAAGATACACATGAAAAATACGAAGTAAAAAAGGTTTGCGTCATTGCATTCATTGTAATCGGGAATTGCAAGTAGTAAGTGGGAACTTGCTAAGTAAGAAAACTGGTTTTTTTTAAAGGTTATGAATTTTACTTGAGGAGCTGTAGCCCAGTAGACACAGACGTTCTTCAGATGCCAATGGACAGTGTTCCTTTGTATATGTGCGAAGTCGTGTTCGAGGAGTTGACTTGTTGGAGGTGCTTCTGTGGTCTTTGTAGAAAACATCATCGGCAGTAGCGGCGGAGTTGATCGATAGCTCGTCATCTTTGTATTCATTGTTGTGCGTGCTTGATGATGGAGATGGATAAGCAGATTTTATGGGGGAGTCGTAGGCAGAGCTGTATATTATGAAGAATCATTTTTAAATATGGAAGAATATATTATCTTATTGTATTGTATTGCATCGGAAAGCGATGTATTGAATAGGAAATATATTATAGCGTATAAAGGATAAAACTAATTATTAAATAGCGATGGGAATAGAAATAAGGTCATTATCAAGGTGAGATGTTCTCGCGTGAATTATTTATGTTCTTCCAAAGGTATACGCTCTCATAACACATAATAACGTGGCATGAATGACAAGTATGCGGGGATGGACATTCCTATGAAGTAGTGAGAACATGATTGAATGCGTATCATTTATTGGAAATATCCCAAAACTTTCTTCAAAAATGTCTTAAAACTGTGAGGTTCCTTATTCTCATCATCAGTTCTAGAGCCATGAACGATGAACCTTTGGAACTGCAAACCTAATTGAACCAACAGCAGTGTTAGGAAGCTCGAAAAGAATTTTCAGCCCCTTGTTTAATACTTTTGTGAAGTTCAAGGATAATAATTAATAAATATATTAGGTAAGTATATACACATGAAGCTTTGTAGTTTTTTAAAGTTTTACAAAATAATGATGTCTAGCCATGCGATGAGTTACAAACTGAACAGTCAAATTAGCACAAAATAAACAGAGTAGAGTGTAGTTGAGATCAGACAAAAGTAAGAAATATTGTTGAGATAACTAACTTGCTACTTCTTGCGGGAGACCTTGACTTCTCCACTGGTTTTATCATCTTTCTTGAGTTGTATTTCAATGTGCATTTAGTGCTAATTTGTTCGCTAAACGGCTAAATCCTTCGACCAAGTGAGAGGTGTGTGCATGTTTCACTTCAATGAAAAGTCATGAACCTGACACTGAATATAGATACGATATAGAGTCCAGTAAGTCAATCCATTTCCACTTGATTGTCAAGGTCGAGAAGAAGCTCTGAAAAACGGAAAATTGAGATCCACGACTTTTCACACTTCTAATTAATAATTTAACTCGTTATATGTACTACTGATTATGTATAATCATCTATATTTGTAAATGACAATGACAAATATTGAACCTATCAATTTTCAATCGGGTTTCTTTCACTTGGCTTGCTCTGTATGAAGCCTCGAGTAAGCAGTAGTCACATGTCTATTGATATTTGACACAATGAGGAGTGTCTAATTATGCTGCGTGATAGTACAATATATATTGTATGGCCTAAGAAACATCACGAGCAGGAGTGTATGCATGCAAGACTTACACTGCAAGTGTGCGTATCCCGTTATAAGTATGCGTTCATGCTTGGACTAGGATTAGTGGGTACTAATTTAGTCGACGTGACGGTGTAATTCAATAATCTGTATTACATAAGTAGTTAACTGTGTGTACGGATCTTTGAAGCTTCACAACACAATACTTCCTACATGAGAAACATTTAGAATTGCGTATAATTGATTGCATCTTAACACTTTTCAGTATACTACCAGCTGCCAAGGCACATGACAGTATTGGAAACAAAAATCTTGTATACATATGATTACATGGATTATACTTAATGAGTTGATTGTACAGGCTTAAGATTACGATGAAGGTTTGCATTTCTTTTCACGTGTTACATACATAAACGCAATGCATGGTAGGTGTTGGAAAAATATCAGGCGCATGTTCCTCTCTAGGATCATTTAACCATGTCCAATCACTCCATTCCCAACCAAAGCAGGTATATAAAGGTGACGGAGATTTTTTAAATAAGAGTAGATCAGAAAATATGTGATAACTAGCCAACAGATTTCACTACAATATGTGTAACCCATTGGTGACAAACATTTCGAATATTGAATTTCTGCCAGCTAAAAATCCCTAGCTCAAACGCACATAGTAGTAGTATTTTATCTGGTTTATCATTTTTAGGCTTCTGTAAAATTAATTTAAAAAAAACAAATGATAAAAAATCTCAGTTTTTATTTTGGGCACACTAAAAACCCGGAAACAGTGTCACCGGTGGTCAAAATTATAATTGATCCCCGTGAGCAAGATTACTTGAATTACTTGACTCCTGATAACCCTATAATAAATTCACACCTTATCTTATCTTAAAGTTCAATGAGTTGATTGGAAATTATTGATGCTTTGATACACAATACATAGATTCAACATAAATATGTTATTTGAAGTCTATATTCTACCTAAGAGTTGTAGGATGTTCAATGATGCTCAGTGCCATTTCATTGCAGACCTGATTGTTGATTGTCGCACAAAGCGTTAAAATTCATTGGTTTCAGCAACTACATTCAACGTTTATTATAAATTGTTTAAAAAATAATTAATTTCCTTACCTTCTACAAGAATTATTTTATGCAGAACCGGTTGGCTGAAGGGAGCACGGCTTCGAGTTGTAATAGCATTCTACGTTTTGTTATGCCCTCTTATAAGTTCATGCAGATGAATGAAAATAAATGAATGTGTCAATGTTGATGAGATGGAAGAACACATTTAATGGAAGAACAATAAATTGTAACTTTCACCCGATCAGCTGAAAAAGTAACTAGCTACAACGTGTTCGCAATAGCCGCCCGGAGTGGAATTCGGAGAGAAAAGTTTTTCCGAAACGGAATGTCTAGATTGCTCGGCCGGATAGCATAAACTTGTTTGTGACGATGTGCTTTCTCCATTCTACAGAAAAAGACTTGTGTGATATGCATGCACATATTTTATGTCTTCCCTTTCCTTTCCTCCTTTTCTAGCTTACTTACAACCTATTCAGACTTTTTAGTAGGTAGGCACACTTCCAAATCCATCCAAGTCTTTCAAGTTGAAGGTGAACGTGCAGTCGGTGCAGTACCCGTGTACTTATGGGGCATTCTGTGATTTGTTAATTTTCTCCCATTTTTCGTAGATGACTTTATGCCAAAGAAAGAAAAGCAATTTATATTTTTCACTTTGTTAACTTTTTTTATTAGATCACATCATAAAATCACATTCATTTAGAATCTTACCATAAACTATCTCGCTAACCGCTAACATTACATTCCTGAAAAATGATTGTGTGCTAGCATTTCGTATGGTATGATGGTTGGTACTACTGTGTAAACATATTTCGGTACCAAAACTCAGGTGTGTTGTGGTAAAAAAACAAAGTTAATGTCCAATGAATTACTATAGACGGTAACCATTCACCTATGTATAATATGGGAACGTTGTATAGCATCATAATTCATAATGACAAAACTCCACTAGTTATTGACACAGATTGAAAACTTACATAATGTAATAGTACAGAGATTAATTATCAAACCTCTTTTATAATAATTAACATTCACTAGATTATGCCAGATGTGATATAAACAATTTAGTTATATCCACAAACTCGCAAAATGAATCACATGAAACGACACTAACTATAATTGTTACATACCGGTTAAGTTAAAAATTAAGACGAAGCTTACAAACATGGCTTTTCGGCTACACAAACTTTCTACGATGCGAGAGCGTAGCAATTTATCCGTATCAAATATTAAACAATGTTACTGAAACAATGAGGAATCATTTTGCGTTGTACGACTAGTCCATCATGGTCAGTACTCTACTCTCATTACACTGTGTGTACGCAATAAATTACTAAAAAATAACTTACTCTCACAGCAACTTTCTCGATTTAGAGGTACATTGTAAGTTAGAAATTTTGACAAGATGCACATATTCTACGTGGTAGGTAAACCACAGTTATGTACTTAGTTTATGCAAACTTTTTTTTACGAATGAATTAGTTTTCATAATAAAGTTCCGATTGGTCATACAATTTGTACGCTGGTTGTGGTTAAAAAGGAATACAGGAAACATGAAAATTCATTAGCCAGCTCTGTATACATGTTTGCCTAAATTAGCTAGCATCATATATAATTATTCACGCCGTTTTACATTTAGTATTATTTTATCAGATACAAGCCAACTTCTACATTCAGAATCAGTACCCGAACAAATTTTTGTACCGTATTTTTAGTGACTGAGTGAGTTGGGAAAACTTGCAGCTTAGTATTAGTTACACGTCCACGTCCGACACATGTTAAACATGTATATTGAAAAATGTAACATTAACATCCCTTTTTAACAAGCTTCACCATAACTAATTGAGATTTCACAAGTTAAAAATAGAAATCGGCTTAAGCAGATGAAAGGACGTTAGAAACTGGCCACATTGTATCTACCTGTTGAGCTGCTTTCAGCAGCGAATGAAACTTTAAAAATTTATTGTTAATGATTGATTGATTTATGGGCACAAGTTATTAGAGCTTTGCAGTAATTTCATCAACTCTTATTCCCAACAAGCATGATTTGATTGATTATTAATTATTATAATTATAACCAAAAACATTTGTACATGACAATTACACCATCAAATAGAAATCATTTATTTGACAAGTTAACATGGAGTCAATAGTCAATTAGGTACTTTGATATCAAAGTATCTGAAAATGAGCCTACTTTAAAAAGTAGCAAAAAAACGTCATTTCAATTCACCCCACAGAATTCTAGATCCGCAGCTATTATATTTGAGTAACTTTTTTTTCGAAATCAAGATAGTACTGTAGGCGTTACAAACGATATCACAATCAATAAGTTATGCAATAAATACGCATTAAATTAAAAGGATACAAGAATAAATTATGCGTAAGATAAGCCTGAACTGCGTGTGTGACTCAACAAGAGTTTCATAAAATTGTAACACCAATGCGAACGGTTATCTGTATTATGGAAGAGTTTCCTATAAGTTGTGTCGAGCACACAAGTCACTCGCGAAACTGCCCACCTACCTTACTAAGTCCCATAATACAGTGCCCGTAGTCGCCTTCACACGCCCTGCGGCACTCTTGCTCCCTTCTACAATCTTATCGAAAAACCGGCTTCGCTGGAGTCACACACACGGCCACGTCCCAGGCCTTATCTTACCGCATAATTCGATCTCTGCCTATCCTTTATAACTTTAATGCCCGTAATTTAGTTGCCAAGCTTATTGCACTTCGTGATATCGTTGTGTAACGGCATACAGTACTATCTTGATTCTCTCGAAAAAAAAAGTTAGCTCACACCTATAATTAGCTCGCGAGTCTAGAATTCTGTGGGGGGTGAATTGAAAATGACGTTTCTTGTCTACTTTTCAAAGTGAGGCTCCCCTTTTCAGATACGGTGATATCAACAGTACCCTAATTGGCACTATTCGACTCCAGTTAACTTCGTCAAATAAAACTGATGTGTCTACGTTGCATGGCTGACATTCGCAGTGTACAATATGTTTTCTGGTTACTATCATAGATAATGTAATATATCACTCATCAAGGATCACTGCTTGTTTGGAATAACGCAGGTTGAATTGAACATTACTGCAAACGCTCTAACTAAACTTGTGCATAAACACATCAAATCCGATTAACAATAAATCTGTTAAAGTTTCCATTCGCTGCTGTGAAACGCCAGCACGGCTCGAGACAGGTAGATACGCAATCGCTGGCCAAGGTTTACGCTCCAACGTGAGCCTTCATCCTGCCCTTAAAGCCGATTTCTCCATTTTAACTTTCCTCGTGATATCTCAATTAGTTATGGTCGAACGGTTCAGGACTTGTTTAAAACACATGATCTTACCAATGTTACATTGTTTTCAATCCATCAACATGTTTGAACATGGCTGTCGGACGGGTGCGCTGTAAGCCGTCCAATACTAGAGCTGCAAGTTTCTCCCAGATCTTCCACTCATGCGACTAACTCAATACGCGTACACAAATTGTCGCGGAATCCGGGTGACTCCTCCACGAATGTAGAAGTTGCGCTGTGTATCTCATTAAAATAATGGACTAAATGTAAAACGGCGCGTGGAAATCAATAGGTATATATTCTGACGCTACGCTAATTTAGGCACAACATGTAACAGAGCTGGCTAGATGAATTTCTCATGCTTTCCCTGTGATTCCTTTTAACCACACACCTAGGACCGTAACCACCAATTGTATGACCAATCGGGAACTTTAATTATTGAAAACTAATTTCCATTCGTAAAAAAAAGTTTGCATAACTAAGTACCATAACTGTGCGCCTTTACCTACACGTAGAATATGCAATCTCGTGTCAAAATTTTCTAACTTACAACTGTACCTTAAATCGAGAAAAATTGCGTGTGAGGAGTAATCATTTTTAGTAATTTTTTATGCCGTCTACACAGCCGTAATGAGGTCAGTACTGACCATGACTGGACTATTCGTACACGCAAAATGATTCCTCATTGTCATGAACATTGTTCTAACTATATTGATACGGATAAATTGCGCCTACGGCTCTCGCCATGCGTAGATAAGTTTGGGCGTTATAGCCGAAAACCGCCATGTTGTAAGGCCTTCGTCTTACATTCTTGTAACTTAACCGGTATGTACACACCATGGGATAGTTAGTGCTCTGTTCCATGTGATTCGATTTTTGCGAGCTTATGTCGATATAACTAAAATTGGTTTATATCTAACATCGGCATAATTCTAGTGAATGCTTAGCTAATTATTGATAAAAAATGAGGTTTGATAACTTCAATCTCGTGTACTATTAGCCATTAATGTAAGTTTCAATTCTGCGGGTCGGCCCGAGGTGTCAATAACTAGTGTATGTTTCCATTATTGAATTATGATGCTATACAACTTCGCTCATAATTATAACCAATAGGTGAGATGGTTACCGTCTATAGCTCAATTTCACTTGCCGACATCAACTTTGTTTTTTCCTCCCACAACCCTACACCTGAGTTTTGGGTACCGAAAATCTGCTTCACACCGCCGCAGTCAAGTACCAAACCATCTCATCCACCTATACAATAATGCTAGCACACAATCGATTTCTTCAGGCAATGTAATGTTTAGCGGGTTAGCGAGATATTTATGGTACAGATTCTAAATCTATGTAGAGTCCCTACCAAATTCATGATGTGAGCTAATAAAAAAAGTGTTCAACAACAGCGTTGACCCCTAAAATAATAGAGTGGGTTTTCCTTTCTCTTGGCATAAGTCATCTTACCGGATAAAAATGGGGAGCAAACCATTAACAAAATCACCAGAATGGCCCCCATAAAGTACACGCGCGGTACTGCACCGACCTGCACGTTCAGCCTCAACTTGAAAGACTTAGATGGACTTTGGAAGTGTGCGCCCTACTACTAAAAAGTCTTGAATAGGGTTCGTAAGGTAAGCTAGAAAAAGGAGGAAGAGAAACGGGAAGGACATAAATTATGTGCATGCCATATCACCACATCGCCTCTTTTCTGATTAGAATTGGAGAAAGCACCATCGTTCACAAAACAAGTTCTTATTGCTATCCGGTTCCTGGCGATGCAATCTAGACACCTTCCTTCGGAAAAAACTCCGTTTCTCTCTCCGAATTCCAGCTGTCCGGGCTGGCTATTGCGCGAACACCGTTGGTCAGCCAGTTACTTTTCACTGATCGTCTTTGTTCGAAGAGCTATACAATTTATGTTGGCTTCTCGCATTAATATTTTCAGCCGTTTCCATCTCGATCAAACATGACACATTCAGTTTATCGTGTCCATTGGATGCGCGATGAACTCTATAACGAGTGCATGAACAAAATACGATGCGTAGAATGCCCGGTATTTAATACTCTGAAAGCCGTGCTGACCCTCAGCAACCGCTTTGCCATTAAATAACTTTTGCTAGAAGGCTAAGGCGAAATTAATTAGTTTTAAACACATTTATTAACTAAAGCCGCGTTGGAATGTAGTTGCTGAAACCAATGACATTGTTAACGCTCTGTGCGACAACAACAATCAGTGGTCTGCAAGTTGAAAGATGGGCAGCTGCCATCATTGAAACATCCTACAACCTCTCTAGGTCTACGAATATAGACCTCAATTAACAAGTATTTATGTTGATATCTATGTTTGTGTACTCAAAGCATCAATAGAATGTCAAATTTCAACTCACTTGAACTCTCCGCCCCTTGAAGATAAGATACAGCGTTGTGCAAACCTATCCTCCAATCTATCGGAGGCGCCCACGTCCGCGCGGCCCCTCCGTTATCAGGACGTCAAGTCACATTCAACGTCACCCCTCTTGCTCCACGCCGCGATCACATTATTGAATTCTTGACCCCACCGTGACACTGTTTCCGGGTTCGCTATTCAGCTGCCGTTGCCACATAAAAAAATCAAACCACTGAGACCATTTCTATCCTTTGGGTTTTCTCTTTAAAGTTAATTTACAAAAGCCGTAACACATGAGCATAAAACCACCGATGAAAATCACATCGACTAACTTAATGTCGAGGTCTGCCCAATGTCTTCTCTCCCAGCGGCGATTTTTAGCCTGGTCCGCACGAAACTTCCACCTATTTCGCAATATCCCTTTGTTCACCACATGGTTACCACATACCTTGCTAT
>LJIJ01001223.1:0-52515 GCA_001718145.1 Orchesella cincta
CCACCGACATTGATATCTCTTCAATAGCGTTTCGCGTCGTCCGCTCGCCAACGGAAGATTGAATAACAATACATCAACCACCCTTACAACTTCTTCCACAACTGCTGCTAATGCACAGTCAACTTTTCCTGGACGAAACGTTATCATCCCATTGTATACGCTCATATTTTTCTTATCCTTTGTTGGGAACTTAATGGTGATACTGACATTGGCCAGAAATAGAAGAATGCGAACCGTTACAAACGTCTTACTTTTAAACTTGGTAAGTAATTTTTTTGAATTCGAGATATTCACTATTTGTACACATGTGTATTATTTTCATATTGACTTGCAAATGCAACCTGCAACCATTTGCTGGTGTCCTACAAATTCGTTCGAAATAAACTCTTACGAAAATTTATTTTACTATGCGTTTCTATGTATGTAATTGTACTTTCATTTTTTTAGTTAGCCTGTACCATTGAAAATGGCAAGCATTCAGTGGAGTTAAATTTGTATTTAAATGACTTTTGGAGCATATTGCGGTAGTTCTGGTTGTATTTTGGTTTTTCCAAAAAGGGTAATGTCACAGAATTTGTAACTGCGAGCGTTGCATGATTTTCTGTGTAAAAACGAAAATAGCTGCGTTGTCTGAAATGTCGTATTACAAGTGATTTATTGGTTCTCAATACTAAAGCCCTATACACCAATAACTAAGGGTGCAGTTTTCGACAAAGTAGTCTGTGTTACAAATCCAACACAACCTAATTTAGTCATACTTTTATTATGTAAATAAGGAGCTACTACCTAATAAGTCTAGTATTCAATTTGCATAGAATTTACAATTAAATTTTCTCATTCCGGCAAATTCCCTGACTTTCCATTCAATTGACAGCTACGACTATTTAATAAGACACCTCTGAAAATTTCGTGGCATCACTGTGGTGGCAATATAAGCCACATACCTTGCGTATATCAAGCGATTATTATGTAGCTGAATGTATTCAGCAAGTCAAAATACTACTGTTTACTGAATTGTCCGTCACCCGTCTGTCCGAACTCTCCTTTCCACATGTATTAAACCATTTGGACCAAATTTGGCGCAGAAAAAGTATTCCTCAAGGGCATTTAGGGAAACTTTTCAGCAAAATCGGTAACGCGCTTTGGAAGTTATACGCGTGAAATTCAAAAGGCATCCGATTTGGCTGAGAATGAGTATTTAGGGGTAATCTGACATGCCGACTTCAGTTCTGTTCTAAAGTATTTAGAATGCGAATAACATACAGACCTTCATTCGGCTACATTTTTCAGTCCACTTACGCGGCTTTTATAATGAAATAATACAGGAATGAGAGTTTCGCCGTAAGAAGTCTCATTTACCATTGCAAATTCCTCCAAGTATGATTCATATACAAACATTAAGGCTTTTAAAAATTACTATAAAAGCTCGGAATTCATACTTCTTGCTAACTGTGAGAAAGACGAAATACACAATCCTGGTACACAGTATTAATACATCATATCTGTAGCATAGAATACTGTAATTTACGGCCAGTGTTCTTAGGTCAAATCGTTCCATTGTATTAAATTATCTGGCAAAAAGACATATGACTTACTAAGGGATCGGCTTGTAGTGAGAAGTCGACGCCATTTGTCTGTAAAATTTAATTAAGGCTCACTTTTGGTCCACACTTCCAACTTTTTAGTGTGAGAGAAATGAGAGCGAAAGAAAGGAAGAGAAGGTCAAAAATTTGAAGAATTAGTAAGAAACTGATGATGAGAGAGAAAAATAACCCTTTGTTCTCCGTTTTCCCCGTCAAACTCAACCTTCAAGTACATAGAAAGTTTTAGCTATACGCTTCGTTACTTCAAGACTGAAAAAGGGTAATAGCACTGAGGTCTTTTTGTGAGACAATTTCCATCAGCGCAATGTGGTGTGTGGAAAGGAGGCATGTACATGTAGCAATCAAATACAATAAAAGTGCAAAACTCTTTGGCCTGTGAATAATTTTTTGTTGCTACAATGTAATTTAATATAAACTAGCGTCTTTCCAACTTTCCTTATTTAAGGATGACTGAAATCCAATCCCAGACACTATTTGTATCTTCCATTTCAGCCATTCACCAATGTGTAGAAATTGTAAAGATTTTCAACAGAAAAATTAATCATTTGGAAGAAATGGAGCAATTTGCTCTTTTCTTGAACTCTAACCATTCAACGTCGCTAACAACCGTTGAAATGATAAATTACATTGAAAGTATTGCAATTTTCGATTTTGTTGAAGGTCGGAGGGCCAATGCTTCTGCAAGCTCTTAATTGAAAGCGTGTTACATGGTTTTTCAAAGAAATGTGGTGTAGATTCTTAGTTGTGAGAATCTCTTTTCAACGTGCTGTAGCAAAGAATCACTTGCAAACAAAATCTTCACTACTTGAGTTAATGGCAGTGTGACAGACTGAATACGTTGCAATTCAAACTTCTAAAACGTACAAAATCAACCGGTGTCTTCACAGTAACGCGTTTTATTCGTGTCAACCTTGACAAAAACTTGTTTGTTAGGTAGGGTCGTTCGGGATACAATGTATTAATAAAAATAACCCGTTATCAAAGTGACCAATGAAAAAATATAAAGTTGACACCCTTTAAACTGACTGTATAGTATGTATTGTATAAATCTATATGACTACAAATGAAGACGCTACTTAATTTACTGAAACTGCATATTTTACTTTACTGTGTTTCAACCGTCACAACCAGCAACACCAAAATGTTTACACAGAAACATTTGGACTTACAACCATTCAAGATGAAATGAAAGCCCTTAAATGCAGCATGTACGACAATCTGCTCTCTCCTGATACTGGCAATTATGTTTAATAATAAATCTTTGGAGACAAAAACGCAAACTGCTGCAGTTGAGTTGAACTTTTCACAATTTTAGCGAGGGCTCCGCCTAATCTATGTAATGCTTTAATTTGTCTACAGAATTGAACTAAAATCCATATAAATTTTCAACATTGGTACTATTGGCGAATCAATGTCTCTCCTTATTCCGTTAGCAGATCCAACATCAAAATTTTCTACACTGGGGCTACATTAAATCATACATTCGTGTTCTCGAAGTTGAGATAAAAAGTTGTTTAAATGCAGTAAGATGGAATTACTAAAATACTCCAGACCAGTCGCACATATACGAATTCTTATGGTACACTTAACTCATTGTTTATATCACTATACCGGTAACACCAGACAATTTAAAACATTGTGTTGGACTGTGAAAGTTTATCTTATCCAGATAATTTCCACGATGTTTATGTACAAAACACTATTGTGTGACAACTGTGGTATTAATTCCTTCGTTTTTGGTTTCAGGCAATCTCGGATTTGTTACTTGGAGTTTTCTGCATGCCAGTAACCCTCATCGGTCAACTTCTACGTAACTTCATATTTGGTGCTGCCATGTGTCGCATACTACCGTATTTTCAAGGTAACATTTTCAGAAATTCGAGCTGCATATCACAAAGTTTCTTCCAACTTTTAAAGTGACAATACTGACATTAGCTGACTACACTTCATTAAGTTACTTGTGTTAGCAAAGTTTGGTTAGCAAACTCTGAAAGCTATCAAAAAGGATTTAATGATACAGCAGTGACACTTCGTCTCTGTTTGATGAATGAAGTTTGTTTTCCCCCATATTTTTGAATTTTTTTGACAGCGCTACAACTATGACGCACTTGAAAAATTAGTTTACTATGTTATGTCAATAAAATGGATGGCCCATGAATATTTACACAGTCCGGAATTGACAGCTGGAACATATTTTGCAAGTATCTAAACGTGGAATTCTTGCTGATTCAATACAGTCAATCACAATTAGTTGGTTCCAAATTCCACAGATATGCTTTCATAGAATTAGCTAATTGTATAGTCATCTGAACTATTCGCAACCATGCAGCAAATTTGCAACGATTATACTAAAAGTAAAAGGCCACCCCACAGCTATTTGTAGTTTTGTAAGTCTGGTTCTGGTTATTTAAACTTGTGGGAACTTTATTTACATGTGCTTGCTTTGCTTACGTTTGAAATGTGTGGAAATAATACTGAATGGTTTAACAAAAGATGAATATGAGGGTGTCTTGGAGAAAGTTGTAGTTAAAAATATGTTTTAAAAAGAAATGCGAATGCGTAGGTCGTGTTATGATGTACCGCAACTGGCTAAAAAACCTACAGTTTTATAAAAATGTGTATGCAAACTAAAGACAACATGTGGTTATGCAAACAAACCCGGATCTTCTTTTAATTAAGAAGTTGCACTGAAACTGATTACCAACAGACACGAATACATTACTCGGGAAAAAGTTTGCTTGTTCGGACTCGTAGATGTTCTAGAAACTAAGCCTCAAATTAAGTACTTAAGGATACAGTACGTCCTACAAAGGATGTAAACGATATTTGTTGGCACAACTTTTTTGCATGTAATCCTGTATACACATTGGTGATCACAAGTTTAAACGTTAATGGTCTTTAAGTCGTTTCAATTTTGAACTGCTACATGTGCTCTTGCTGTTGCTTGTTAGTTGTTATTAGTTAAGAAAACCAGCAATCAAGTATGTAAATATATTACATCAGAAAACTATTGGTTTAGGAACAGTTTGAATCATCAATGTGATTATAGTACAGTGGTCTGCAAAGCCGAACTATGAGAGAGAGCGAGTTGTGGGATGTCTAAATACATAATAATAATCTAGCGTTTTGTAATAAACATTTAAGAAGTATTTAAAACACTAACAGGTATATTGGGGAACCTGAAAAGCTGTTAAATACTTGTACAAAAGTTTTGCCCGAAGGCTGTCTAACATAGTAACACTCCACAACAGTTTGTTTTAAGTAACAACCTTTGTTACATAATATGGCCTGGGGTCACAGCATAAGCTAAGTTCATAGTATATAGCATCAACACAGATACAAGATAGACAGTGCCTATCAAATACCTGGCTACATAAAACTATATGCTTTTGCATACATTCTGCCAATGGTTTTTTCAAAGTTTTCGTCATTTTGTTGTACAAGTTTTCCAAGAGTGCGAATTCATGTAATACATGCCTGTAGGTCAAACCGTAAAAGTGGTGATCATATGTAAGCCATCACTTATTCATGAAATAACTACATAAGGATGACGTGTCTTTATTCAAATAGCTACTGCACTCTAAAAATCTTTTGGGTTTTTAATGTGGACTGAATTCAAGGAAACTCTTTGGTAACCGGTACAAGGTTTTAAGTTTGGAAGTGATTTACAGAAAGACAATTTCTCACGTCGATGCAAGTAGTACTGATACTACTTTCACAAAACTGTGGGGCACTTTCCAGTATTCGCCATAAGGATGTTAAGTATAAATGGAAAGTGAAAGCACAAACAGGTCACTATCGTCATCGAAGACTGATTCTTCACTGACAATAAGCAAGATTGAACGGTAGGGATTGCAAGTTGAAGCGTGAAGACAAATGTAGTCTTAGAGAAACCTTGACATACCCGAATGCTGGTGCACCTACTGACCTAATTTCTCTGGATGTCAATTTAATTAGTTTATTGACAAATGACCATTAGACAATATTTAGTTCTCTAAAAGTTGAAGTATATATTAAGTTTACAGATGGATTGTGTGCTCTTTAACTATTGGTTTAAGCATAATGTTTTTTCTTTAACTAGCTGTATCAGTCTCGGTCGGCGTTTGGACTTTGGTAGCCATATCATTGGAAAGATACTTCGCAATTTGCAGGTAAGATTTTTTACTTTCGGTTGAATTTAATGAGTCTAAACAACTATTTATCGCACGAGCATTTCATATTCAATGCAACATTCATCTCATTGCTTCCTTACGAACAAATAACACGACTCTGAAAACAGTTTGTTTCTATCACGCAGTTTTCCTCTAGGGTTTCTGGAATTTTATAAACCATTTAAGCGATTTGACAGCAATGACTAATGCTGGAATTCACCTAATTGTTAGTTTCTCAGAATGTTTAATAGCATTTTATAGGAATGCAACCGTTTCGGTGACCATAATAACGGACTTCATTTTGGAGATTGTAAAAAATTCATGGTATTTTTGTGTCATTATGTATGGACACTAAGAAAACCAATCCATCGCGATTGACATTTTGGAAGAGGTCAGCTATATGCATGTCCCCGGCGTGCATAAATGTCAATATTATAATGACTGTTTACTGGTACCTAATTGAACGCATACTTGGTGAATACAAAATGCATCAATTTAGGTAAAGGCAAGCAATGATTTATACACGGACCTAAAATTCATCGAAACCTTTCTTCTGTAGATAGTATTTTAATTAATATAACAGAAGTGTATCCACCAGTAGTATTAGCAGTGCACGAACTTGAATTTCCTTTAAACATTAGGAACCTCAAATGAAGTTTTTTTACACAGCCGAATCTTCCATTGGGTGTATAATTTTATTGCAGCTCCACAAACTCAATAATAGAAAGCCGTTCAACTTTTCAGTTACTTTGACGCCTTGGTAAATACACACAAAACAAACTTTGTTTGTCAATAAAGCGTACTGGCAGAAAGGCCACATAGTATTTGACTAAACTTAAATACGTTGGATATGAGTGCTTTCAATGTACCACATTCCTAATTTTACCTGCGTATAACACACTACTCTACGGCTCAATGGAATTTGGTAATCTTAAGCTTCTATTTTTAACAAAAATAACCGTATTACCCAACAGGTTTTGGTATATTTTGGTAGTAGTGTATTTATTTTCACAACCAAAAAACGGGGTCACATTATCCAAAAAGTACATCATCCTAAGCACTAATTAGCCTAAAATTGTCGGGTACATCATCCACCCACAGTTTGCGTAGGACCAAATCACCATTTACAAATTCGTCTATCTTTAAAACCAATTATGAGTCACTCACAATTTCCAAATCTTTTGGAAGTCTATGGAACTCGGTCATTGTAATTTGCCTAATAGTATTAGATTATATTGTGGTTGGCTGCGAAACCAACTCCTAATGGAGGGAGGGGAGGCTTTCAGCTGAATGAGAAGTCTAAAATAAGCTTGTTGTTCACCATAATTTGCAAAGATGTGCGGAGAAAACAAACAGTGACCTATCCCATTAACTGGGTTGTGAGCGTTCATTATTTGTTTGTCCAAGGATTCTGTTTGATGCTGCGATAGAAACTAGAAACTTTCTAGTAGAAAGTCTTGCTATTAGTTAAGTATAAAATGTGCTGCTATGTGCGTGCGTGTATGCATGCATGTACATAACATAATACAAATTAATACTCATTTTACTGACTAACATAGTAATTTGTGAAGAACCTTGAGTCGGAAAAGAGAGAGAGAGAGAGAAAGTCTTTCAGCCATCTTCCTCAACCTAATTTACTTAACGGGATTTTGCGGTTACACGCCGGAAAACGTTGACATTGTAAGAAAATCAGTAGCAAAAACGTCTTCACAACCGACGCCAGTAAGCTACAGTGTTTATAAGCTGGTATAACGCGTTTTGCCGGTCCATACTCATTCACTTTCATGCTACTTAAAGCCATTGCATTATCATTACCATCATGTAACATAACTGGTTTGCTCACCATGTGCTACGAACATTTTATGTATCACTTCGCAATACTGAAACTTCCTTTACTCATGCAACGAACCAGTTTTGCTAGACTCGAATGGGCCAACTTTTTCCAGTTTTTCTCAGTTGTCACAAATATTCATTTTTGCAAGTAGTAAGGATAAGTACTTTGTTCATGGCAATGGCTGAAAGAATGAATGAAGTTTGATCAGAGATATGACCCAAAGTAGCACAGTGTTACTCTAGCTCCGAAGTACAAACTGGAACTTTTATTTGGTGTACTTACGCAGATGATAAAGTAAAATACGAGATGATATCGCGTTGCACCATTACTTGAAGCTCAATTATCAGTTTGAATACTGACTTAAATGTTGTGAGAAAATTTTATGACAAGATTGTACGACAACTTGAATATAAATGAGGGAACTAAAAACATAGTCTATATAATTTTTGTTCAGAATCAGAATAAGTGAAAATCTGAATGATAAAAGAATTTTACTCCGGAAGCTTTTATTTCTTAGGAAAGAAGTTTGGGCTTTTATCTCTATTTTTACTCTCAACCTGATCAGCTACATATTATGTGCTAGACGTAAGTGCATTTGAAATTGAATTCAAAGTCTGAAAATGCTCACACCAGGAAAAAGCCATCGCATAATGCCTGATCCGAGCCCGATCCGATCCGATAGTGTTCTCAAATTTCAAATAAAGTGCAGAAATCACGAGACTACGCCGCCAGAGTCTAATGCACTGAAATTTTAGACATCAGGTGACACATTTCTCATCCTCAACATATACCACTATGAACTCCATTTTAAAGATCTTAGATAAGGGCTCTCACCGTTTGGTATGAAGTGAAAGTACCAAGTATGTCATCTTTTAACGATAACTCTCCGTACCCAGTCTATTTTACTGTCGGTACTTCAGACATCATCCTGTCATCCAGTAGGCTATGAAGCAATTCAACTGACTCAGTACTAAATCACGGACATATCAGGATTGCAAAAACGGTACCGGTTCTTGAGGCAATATATTTTCCTAATCGATGTTGAAGCTCCAAGCACAGATGTTAAGGATGGCTATGAATGTGTCACATGTGAACCTGATTTTAATTTTGGATAGTGGAGAATGTGACAAGTGACAACTATTGTCATCGAAAAAATATGAAACTCGGTACAAAAGGACACTTCACTAGAAAGGGCGAAACAATTCGTTGTGTACAATGACAGTGCCATAAACCACTGGGAGAAAGTCAGGAGAAAAAACCTTTTCAATAAAACTCTTTCGTAAAGTACGCCTCATGGAATTTAGCTGTTTTTTTTCATGGATCTAACTGGAGAGTTTCATTGGTTCCTATACTTAAAAAGTATTATCAAACATATTGTACGCCAACTTTCACAATATGTCATCGAAGCCTAATAAAACTACAGGTTCCCAAAGAAGGTTGGTTGTCTCTTTCACTTAAGACCATTTCTAATTAAACGTGCCAGTCACAGCACTTCAAACAATATCCTAAACCGGAATAAATTGTGCAATCCTGAAAACACAACGTCATTGCCTGTGGTAGAGACTATAGTCGGGATATTTACCGGAGCTTTAACTGAAGATTCATGTAGGCTTTGTTAACATTTGTTGAAATTAACATTGGCGTTCATATGTACACATAAGCTCAAGTGTTCTAGTATGATTGACGCAAGTTTGGACACATTCAAATACATGTCAGTAAAAGGTGAAACCACTAAAATAGCTTTACATTGGTGGAGACTTGAAAATAGTCAAATTAAAGCAACCAACTCAAACGTTACATCTGAATAATAGCATAGAGGAAGATTGGGATAACTCTAGGAGTAGACGTAGCCTGAGAATTTCAACATTTGTAAACTGAGAAGACTAAATTGTGCTGAATTCATTGCAATTAGTCATCTCTCGAAAAATTTGCATGTATTGTAAACGTGAGAATGAGATTCATCAAGGTATGCTGTTTTACATAAGACGACTACTTCATGTGATCCGCAGGTAGGCATCAAGTCATTCCATGTCATTGCTGTCAGTTCCTCCACAATCGCGATCATCAAATGTATCTTGTAATTCAGTTATCGGGATTATGCTTTAGCTTGCTTAGCTAAATGTGGAGAACTATAGTGGTTATCTAAATTCCATGCATTTGTCAACAACTCTTTGGTGGTGTCCCCTTTGGTATAAAACTATAACACTCTAACCTGAAAAACCTGATCAACCTCTGAGAACATTTCACTGTCTAGATAACACACAGTCGTTGTTACCTCACTTTGAAATCTATATTTGAACGGAGCGCACAATACATAGTACGTACTAAGCGTTTATGTTGACTTCCCTTGTTTCTGATGGGAAAAGGAAACAGTCTGACAGATTTATGGGGCAATTTAAAACTGTATGATATTGTATTTACACATGATCTAATATGATAATGCTTTAGGTTATGATTTGAATGAAAAATTTTCGTGGGTTAATAATTGTTTCGTCCAACTTCATAAAATATGGCATTAATGTTAGGCGTTGGGAAGATCGACCATTAGCATGTAAAAGATTATTGGTTGGCATAATTATAACTGATTGGATTTATTTTTTACAGACCCCTTCAGTCTCGGAAATGGCAGACGAGATCTCATGCTTATAAAATGATTCTGGCAGTCTGGATATTCACTCTTTCGTGGAATCTACCCATTATGTTTGTCTCCACGCTACAGCCTATTAGAAATTCTGGTAAGAACATAAATGAGCTACAGATATAGAGATCATTACGTTATGTACGTATTATATTTTCAGAAATAAGATTGGTTATATGACGTGATATTTCTACATGTTTTAATAATGAATTGACAAAGGATTTACATAATGTTCTTGGGCGTTTTATTTTGCAATTAATTTTCACATGTTACTAATGATTCTGGAAAAAATTGGTTGGTTGGAGTACCTGGAAATTTTTGAATATTCTTCCAAGATCAGATGTAGTCAATGGAAACTTCAAAATTTACGAACAACGTTGAATCCGCATACAATTCTGCGAACCGTGTGCACCTGCTATGCCCTTAAAAACTTTTCAAAACGTAATGATGATGATAGATGATATTGGTATTCCGGGAAAATACCAGTTGTAGTGCTAATGGTAGTGTCCAATGAAATCCTATTTCAGACTGTCTGTTGCAATTTGCTTTCATTTTTGATTGTTTAACAACTTTTAAAATTCAATTCAATAAATCGACACTGTATGACAAATGATAGTTTTACCCCGGTACTCAAGTAGTAAAATTTTAACAAGCTTTTAGTGCCTCAATGTGCAACGACTTGCATGTACTGCAAAGGAGCTTTACTAACTTGTTTCAAGTTATGACGCACATATTGTGTATATGCATACTAAAAGCCACATTATGTTAAGGGTAGCCGATTATACATTACAGAAAACACAGTTTTTATATGTACATTAAATATTACCAAATGCTACTTTCATGATATTTTAATACGTATTATATGACTTTAAATTTCGGATCTAATTTCAAATCTCTTCTGGAATACCCTGTTATAAATTGACTATAGCAACGGCAACATACTGAGCTGAAGGAATACAGATTCGTGGGCGTTCTTTCATGTCACGTCAGAGATAATCGTAACACCACTTGGGTAGTCCCCATGTTAAAGTTGAATTTTCTCTATTTTACCTTTTTGCTACTTTATTTGAGAATCTCTCAAATATCGTCATTAACGTAGCTGACATGAAATCCAAGGAGGACCAGTCTAATAAAAGCGACATGTATGACAAACTTTACTTCTGCTTTCAAGCAACTACACTGTTTTATAACATGGAAACTAATACCGTATTATTGTTAGTTTTTCAACCATCCTGATTTAAGTTACGTGATCAAATGTCTCATCCTCAGTTTCACCGACAAACCTTATAATACTGACAATAAAATATATGTTTCTATTCACATCAAATTGAAACTTGAAGCTTGTCAAGCGTGGCTTACTCATTAGGGGGCTAATTACTTACTTGAAAGTTACTTTAGTAAATTATATTGTTGTTAACAGTATATTTTAGGCCAAAACACGGTCGTCTTTTTACACATGGGAAAATGGCTTTATCCTCGGCCCTATCTGAATACGAAGTTTCTCAGTTATACAATAGTGAAAAAACTTGTTTGCTAGTTTCCAGTAAGTTTTACCAGCCACCTATTTTTAGGAGCTTGTCACGCGCTAGAATATGCCACGTGTTTGTAGCCCATGATTGCATGACATGCTTTCTCCATAAATTATAGAGTTTGTGACAAAAAACACAAAAAACTACACAATGAATCATGTATGTCACTAACCCACACATGATAAGGGCTTCATAACTGGCACTGAATGGTCCAATCTGATTTGCCTAATACACTTGACACGTATTATGTTTGGAATTTAAGATAAATTGAGATTTCAGGGAGAAAATATTACGAAATTTTGAGCATGTACCAATTTACAGAGTCACAAAAGTAGTCCCGAGTAGAAATGAATTGACTTTTCTTGCCATAGTGAATGTTAAGACGTTGCAGCAATTGTGGAGTTGCAATTACGGGTCTAGAATTAACTCAGCTTTTTCAAACCTCAAAAGAAAAAGTATGCCTAGGACAAATAACCGCTAGCCGCTTGGCTGGGCTGCACGCTTGACCAATTTAATGTACTGATAACACAGGAAAATATTTGTTGGTTTTACCGTCAACTATAATTTTATAAGGCTTGCGTTTCTGGAAATCTATGTTCGTATAGCAAGTATTATTTATTACGCAAATCACATGAATTACAAGCCACGCGTTCTTTTTTCCGTAGTTGAACATACAACACTGGACTAAACGTATTATTGAATTTGACTCATTAGAGTGAGGTACTCATACGTATATATATATGAAGAAAACTAAAGATTGACTGCCATTGCAAGCAATTAATTCAACCCACGCTAAGTAGGTGGTAACCGCCCAGCCGTACATCCTTGAATGCGAAAGTTTGCCTTTGCGTTTGGAATTATTTCCCATTTAAATATGTCATTAGAAACCAAACGCTAGTTCATTTTTTTCCATACCATTCTAAACCATTAGGATTCCACAAGTAATAGTCCAACACGCCTACCCCTAATATGCCTACAAATATGGCGAACTAAACTTTTTTCTCTTTCTTTTTTACTTTCCCTGCAGCTTTGCGTCATTGACGGCTCTATTTCAACCGTATAGTAAATAAATGACTGAACGAATGAATAAAATTACTTTGAAATGAGCAACTCTGTTTCCATTGAACTTGCAGTCGACTGAAAAAAAAACTTTATTTTAGAGATTTAGAAAAACTTGTTGTAACTATAAGCCTGTTTATAAATACGTTTGGTTTTCGCTATTATTACAGGACGATACAAATGTCGGGAGATCTGGCCCAGCGAAGAAAGTGAAAAGATTTTCAACCTAGTTTTAGACTTCCTATTGTTGCTTATCCCTCTCTGCATCATGGCCTTGGCTTACTCTCTAATAGTGAGCAAATTGTGGAAAGGACTTCAAAGTGAGATAAGGCACACTCGCTCTTTCCGACAGCATGGTAATTTTGGCCACTCTTAAATTATTCATTCATTAAATTATGAAACTTTGAATTTTACGGTAGTACTGAAGGTGTGATGTTTGCCGGCGCATGATGTGCATTTTCTTCTTATAACAGGACCTCACGGTCACCTAATCCCGAGAGATGATTCCCTAGAGCTAAGCACTCACAGTCACTACTCCCCATGTATGCTGGGAACTGCGGAAAATGTAACTGCAACCGGAAGTCGTATGTGCACAGCAAGTCAGCCCAGAGAAGGTGTCTCCAACGAGATTGTAACTTTGAAAGGGGGTAGAGGTGTTGTTGTTCGTTGGCGTCGTAAAAATGCAATAGAAGAAGTCGCAGACATCACCACGTCAACTAGCACCCGCGGAGTAGCCTATGGTCGTGGAGCATCTAACTCGGATCATCATCATTGCCATCTAAATAATCATGCCCCTAATATATTAAAGCAGAATGGGCACAATGGTCGCCCAAAGCAGTCCCACAATCAACATCTTCAACCTCATCCACCACAAACTCATCAGCCGTCCAATGTGGTTCGAGCAATTCGCAGTACTTACACTGGGAAAAGTATGGAGTCTAAAAAGAAAGTGATAAGGATGCTTTTTGTGCTCGTGGCCGAGTTTTTTGTCTGTTGGACCCCTTTGTATGTGATGAATACGTGGTACCTATTCGACAGTGAAGCAGTATACAACCACATTGGCCCTTTTGGTGTTGTTCTCATTCAGCTACTGGCATATGTATCCTCTTGCTGCAATCCTATCACGTACTGCTTCATGAATAGGAAGTTCAGACAAGCGTTCATAAAAGTCTTCCAGTGCTGCACCT
The DNA here is from genome assembly GCA_001718145.1 of Orchesella cincta. Lineage (NCBI taxonomy): Eukaryota > Metazoa > Arthropoda > Collembola > Entomobryomorpha > Orchesellidae > Orchesella > Orchesella cincta. Next base: position 14,003 of record LJIJ01001223.1, read on the forward strand.
CACGAGCTGTTGCTAAAACTGGACCACCCACACTCGGACGCGGATCAGATATGTCGGCTAATGACAGTCTCATCTACGGCGTGCCTGCCTCCACAATGAACAAGTCAGGTTGGTATTTACTCGTTAGTAGCTCGTTTGTTGGTATGACCGCTTTCTGTGGGCTTCGCTTATTCATTAATGATCTCAAACGTAATTTTCTGAATTGCTTGGCTGTTGAATGCAATTTTGCGTAAAATGCTAAGTTATGCATGGTCTTCTTCTACGAGCAACACACATTGATTAGATTTCCGGGTGCTTATGACTTATTTATTTTTTATGCCGAGCTACTAGTTTTAGGATGAAATTTGCTCTAAGTTTTAGTGAAACTACGCACTTTTTACTTCACTACAAAATTAGCATATTATGCCAGGAAACGGGTGGGGTAGGAGCTTAAATATTTTGTGGAAACGCATGTAGGAAAGATTTGCAAGGTGTCATTCAAGTGGTTTCATAGTGTGCATCATGTTTCTCCCTTTCGTGGTTCTAGAATACCACTGTCATACTTTACCAAAATTGATGAAATTGATGCTCACGCATCGAAACAATATATACTAGTGCTGCATACCAATACTATTTCCAAACTATTACTAATAGTAAAGTAGGTTTTAGTAATTACTATTACTAAAACATTTTCAAATTTTCTTACTTTTACTATTACTAGTAAATGTTGTAGTAATTAATGTACTATTCCGTAGGTGCTGCTCTTTGCTCGTGCAATGAATACTTGTTTTATGCATATGAATGTTATGAATATACTGTAGGGATGCAGTTAACTTGTTTATTATGAAGCAGTAGGCGTGCGTTCGTATTATAATGCGTCGAATTTACATATCTTTATGCCTTCCGAACTGATAATCAAATTCTATTTTGAGTCGTATTTTGTATATCAGCGGGGGAAATGGCCATCTTGTGAAGGTTTGAAAATTGGCGTGCCTTCGGATCAAACTGTCAGATATTTACTCGACAATCAACAAATTTTTGATGGCCAACATTTCCAAGCAAAAATGTATAAAAATTGGGGACTCAAAAATTATTAGAATCGGACGATATTCCTTGCTTCAAAAACGTGATGCAATGTGTACATTTAAAAATAGAATATTAGTATTGCTTGTCTAATGTATCAACTTATAGATTGATTTTTTTTTTAAATGAAATCAGTAAGGCTTACTAATACTAAAAGTTTTAGTAAAACCCAAAACTTACTAGTGTGCAACACTAAATATAACTTGGTTCACCAACATACATACTGCTACTTTATGCACTGTTGTTGAATGACACATAAAATGAACTTAATCTAAACTAGTATAAGCATATTGTGTAGTTCTGAGTTTTGTTTTATACATGGAAACGAAAGTTAAGTTGTTTAAACCATTTGCTAAGTTAAGGAGGTCGACAAATACTATTAGGAACTTAGATGACGAAAAAGTAAAGTGGAAGCAAAAGTTTTGCTGATACGGGGCAACATGATGCCGGTACTTTGCAAATCGATTATCAAGAATAGCATCACACTTACTTACACTTGTTAAGTGTATGGATCAAAAGGTTACAACTACGTTAAGTTGAGCATATTTTCGTGTATGCGAGTGCACAATGCATAATAAAAATAGTTTTTGAGTCAGCTCAGTTGAATACTTTGCATTTGATGAACTTGGATCATTCTTTGAGAAAAAGCAATATGAACTTCAATTTGAAATGGGCTGTGTATGTATATTATAAGTAGCTAATTCAAAGATAGTGAGGAGCATGAGAGGTTCAAAGAGAAACTCTAACCTTTTTACATCCCACTCACCTCAAAGTAGCTTTCCTTAACACTCCAACATGGCTGCTATAATTAATCTACTTATGAAGAACTTGCGAAACCCACAAAATAAAGAGTTGAGCTGTGTTGTAAAACGCTAAAATGGCCTTTTCCTTTGCACCGATGTATCTCTCTTTGCCAAAGGATGGATGACGACAAAGTACTGTTCATAACATGAAGTTACTTCAACTCCATCTTCCTTTCTCCAATTAAATTGTTCCACTAACAACATTATTAGCTTCCTTAGATGAAATTAGCTTCTCAAGCTTTTGTCTGTCAGTTCGAGATTCTCTCTTTTGTAGTGTTGTTTGAAGTTATAAGAAGGGAAGCATTTCACGGAATATGATTCTATTTTTCTACATCTCGCATTAGAATAGGCCTCGGATTTTTTGTATTTTTGTTATTTCAGTTATATTTATTTGTGATGGGATAGGACACATTTGGGAGAAAGCACCAAATCGAAATTAATGATCGCCAAATGAGAAAGACATCTTAAGTCTCAATAACCCAATTTGTAAAGTTTCAAGGATCATATGCGTATGTTCACTGAAAAAACCATTAAAGCCTTTGTATCCTGTATTAAAGCTAGCATTGATCGTTCACTCGTTTTTGCAACCTCAATATGAAGTAATGTTACAATCATTGATGATGGAAATTCATCACGTTATCGGTTTGCTTCACTGCATTATGTTATTACAAAAGTTTTTCATGGCATGCCCGTTGTAATCACTCTGCATTATTATTCATTATTCCTATCCGGCTCTAACAATAACTCAGGTCTAATCAAAACGTATAATTTTCTTTTGTCTGTTTGAAGTACTTGTGCTGGAATGCGAGAATCGTGTTTAGCAACAGCTACTGGGAATCGCTCATGACCAAGGTACGCTCATGCAGCGGTTCTCAAAAACCCTGTCGAGCAACCAACACCAACGTTGCAACTCCATCGTCACCATCATTCGAGGAAGTAACCACAACTTTCGGTCTCAACGAAGTTCCCACTCAGTTCATCACAGAGCTAGGCACTCCTCTAACTACGTGCGGACATGTATCCGAACTATTAAGTTCAAGAGATGCTGTACAACTTCAACACGGCTTGCATGACGGAGACAAGACAGCAAACGGTGATGTTGAAACAATACAACTCCAGGATGCAGTTTCTCCGGCAAGTGGAAATGATGATGATAATGACTTTCTTTTTCGAGTGTCATGGCGTCCTAGAACATGCCCTGTGGGTAGATTTGGCAATCCAGAGGATCTTTATTCATAAATATAAGTATAAGCGAGAACCTATAATGTTGTGTACCTCTTTTATACCACTTGCGTCTCAGGATGCACGCTCCTTCAAGATTTATCGTTAACTTTACTCTCTTCGTGTTGCAACTTTGGCAGTGCCACATTGATTATACTTAGGAAGCGCAGTGTGCGGTTTTTAGATTATTGTAAAGTTCCTTGAACTTACATATATATCACAGTGTATTCTTTTCAAGCGTGGTTCTACAGTATTGGTGAAAATGAAATTTCATACATTTACTTATTGCTTTATAATGATGATAAATGAACTTATGCGTTTGTCCCTTGAGAAGTAGTACCAAGGAGGCTGGTTGGTATATATCATAATGCGTTTATCTGACTTTTGTTGAAAGGTTGGTCTAAGACTGAGTTTTGAGCTGAGCCAGTCAGTCTGTTCCGTATAATTGAGGGATTAGGTTGATAACATTGGTGTTTACAAGTTTTCAATCGCCGCAGCTTATTAACTTTGTGATACATAAGCATACCTGTTTTAGATTAAATGTACTCACAATCATAGACGATACATTCAATTCACTGTTTGTTGGTTAGTGAAAATAGATAATCACAAACATCGATGTAATAAGCCTGGTATACATGCAGAGCTTTTGGAATTTATAAAGATCATGTAGAACATAAATACACCCTGATGTTTTGATCCGAGCTAACTAAAATTGTTGAACTAGGAAGTACTACTACTACAGAGTTAGATACCGGACGATTACTTTTCATGAAGTTCATGACCGACTACATAATTCTTGTACAGACTTTATAATGTCAAATGAAGTGAACAAATGAGCTTTTACAGATACACCCTCCAGGCTCGAAACCCCAAGATTGACAAAATTTTATTGGATGCCCTCAATTTTTCTTAAACTGTGTTGGTAACGTGTTTAGTACTTTAGAAAAGAACGCGACAGTTTCTTTAGATTTTGTTTAGACTGTTAAGTGAAAAGATTTAAAACGGTATTGAGGAGCAAGCAAAGCAGAATGCATTTTGCTATAACTAATGCTGGAACAAATTGAAGGACCGGGTTACTAATTGTTATTTTGTGACTGCAATTTTTAGTAGGACTTATATTATTATCAAAACTCCACACGATTCCTCCAAAGAATCTCCACCTCCAGGGAAGTTGGAAAACTAGCGAGACTAGCTGCCAAAATTTGTATTAAAATACTTCTATAACAATTAATTTAAATTAAGGATTTAGAATTAGTTCAGTAGTGTAAGGTAAACACGATCGTATAACTATATCTAATATAGACTTATCCATAAACTAACAATGTGGTTAAGGCCTCATATCTAAATATATTTCAACTTTTACATACCACCATCAACCATGGAGCTCATGAGTATAGTCAAAGATACCCACAAATCAATTTAAATGTGGTTCAGACGTTTTGTAGGTAAAGTTTTGTAGTCCAGTTATTGTAAAAGTAAGAAAAAACCCTTCAGCACAATCTGCCGGCAGATTTTTGGAACATTTTTCGGTGAGAAACTACTACTTCCTAGGTTCATTGTTCCAACCTAGATGATCTTGAAGTAGCGAAAACTATACCTTGTGTTGGAGCTTCCATTATACCAGACTAAATGAAATGAAAAACCCTTTGCTTTCACCCAGTTTCCACATTTCATTACTAGTTGTTGTTTAGAGACTGAATTTTTCACGAAACTTCTACCAATGTTATATCTTGTTCATAAGAACCATTTTCATTGAATGATGTTTTGTACACTTACAATTACTTCAGATGTGACTAAGTAACTTAAGAAGTTTATGTTGTCCCACATTGCCCCAATTCCGCATTTTGAAGTGACCATCAGACGGTCACCGTCTGTACTGTTGAATATGACTTTGAGCTTGTATTATAAAATTTGTGTACATAATTCTTATTTTTCCATTAACGATCATTATATATATAGGTATATGATCAGATCCAAGGGATGAACGGGATACAAGTTTGTTACTACAATGTGACCATTCTCGATACAAAGAATGTGGCTATTTAGGCTGGTTTTCGAATTTTTTAATAAATGAATGAGGATAAAGAATTTGTTTGGTACTGACAATGACATCGAATTCATTCGTCAGAAACTGTAATATTGGCTCTATTTTAGACATTCAACAGCAACTTGGAATTTATGTACTAGGTGTTCGTTTACTGCAAATCAAATTATGTTATCAATCATTCAGAAAACTATTATGCTGTTAATGAAGAAATTATCACAAAGCTGAATGTAATATTAAATATTAAATGACGGTATCGTAAGTATAGAAAGTGCTAAAATATTGCTGAAACATGTTATTTATAAACTTTCGACTTTTTGAGCTTCTTCTAGTTGTAGAAGCGTTACTCAATATTACTGGTAAGCAAATAATACTCAATAAGCTCACCCTGTCTCTCATTTACCATTTAGGTAGTAAGTAGCTAGATAATACAGAGAAGAATTGTTTGTGTAGGCACTTAATTGTTGTAATCTAATTCGCTTTTATCTAATGAACCGGGTTTAGTGACAACTTTGTATTAAGGTAATGTAAATGAATAATTATACAAAAAGGATTGCCAAACAATGAAATTTATAAAGTTTATACAAATATTCGGCCTATTAATACAACATAGCACACTATTTCAATGGAACCCATTGCATGTCAAAACTTGATTTTAATATGATAATTTTGGAGAATAAACTTGCTTTTCTATCAAAGCATGTAAATTACATCTAAATCCAGTAGAAAAAAAATTATAAACTTTGGTGAGCCCGATTGTTTGAAATTTACTTCAAAAATTATCAAAAACCAATGATTCAAGGATGTTGATGTTGATAAAAGGCGGGTGGATCAATTTTCTATTCCAAGGCTATCCTAGTGGAGAGAAGTTTGACATTTTTGTTGATATGATGGTCAAAAGTGATTTAATACAATTAGCATAAACAGCCTGGAATAACTGCTTTATGATAGTTTTTAAAAATTAATTTCAAACAATTTGGCTTACCAAAATTGTTATAATTTTTTAATTAGTGGATTTAAATGTAATTAACATGCTCTAATCGAAAAGAAAGCAAGTGTCGTCGTCAACGTTTTCATTAAAATCGAATCTTGGCATGCAGTGGGGCTCCAGTGAAAGAGTGTGCACACTGAGTATGAACATAATTCGATTCTGGAATTATACCGATTGATTGATGCTGCACGAGAGTTTTGAGTATTGTCATGAGCGTACGAGAATGTGACCTGATTATAAAGGCTACAATTTTAATTCAAAATATAACTTATTCATATTTTTAATACCAACCCTCTTTAAGGAACCTAAATTAAATAACATCTACACTTTTTATGAACGAAGTTAAGTGTCAAAATAAATGTTTACCAATATAAAACCTTGTCTGGTAATAATAATCTCTTTTTTTAAATGTCAACTGTCATTGATTTCTTATAGTTGTGAAATGCGGCGGCGATTCATATTTCATTAAGGGGTGGTCTCATTAGAAACAATGTCAATACATTTTAACATTGGTTGGTCTCCACGTTCAATTCTGACATTAACGAAATCTAGAAGCAGAAGTTTTGAAATTTAATTCCATAGTTTTCTAACTGTCATGGTTAGTTCTTAAATTTAGAAAATAATCGGCTTTTCATTTTGTTAGAAGGCCTGGTTACTATTATTTATCGTTTACAATCAAACCGTAATCGTGCACAAAGAACAGAGGAGGACCGAACACAAAAATGCGTACTGAATGTCGAACTGCAAAAACTAAGAAGCAGAAACATGGAGAAAATGGTTGGAATATTAAATGAACTGGAGTAGTCGTGGCCACCTCAAAAGATATGTACGGGGAACTAAGAATTCATAAACAGAAGTAACAAACTATTGGCCAACAGTGTAATGGGAAAATTTACTCATATTGACTTCAGAACAAACTTAATGTACCTTCTGGCAAATAATGTCATGACAAGCCGGTGTATTATTACCCTTCTGCTCTAACCGATTATGAAGTTAGAAATTTTTAGTCCAAAAGGCGGTCATAGATAGTTTATTTACAGACTAAAAAAAGTTGCCAAGTTATTACATACGATTAATTTACACAAATAATTATATTAAATCCTTGAACGCAAGCATGATATCTAATACTTTATAGATCATAAGTATGTTGAATGCAACTTTCTTCTATTGCTGTGAAAACTTGTTCACCATATCTTTATGATTTCAACTGCAATTACTTCTATTTACTTAAGCTTGTGTTAGATATCAGGTAGGTGAGCAGAAAATTATATATTACTTCATGAGTATTAATTCATCATTGTCATTCATTCAACCTTTGATTATATCAAACACTTCCTTCACCAAAGTCGATCTAAAAACGTGTTTCAACAGTAAACAATTCGAGGTTGTTCGTATGTGCTTTCAATTCTAAGAATAGATAACAATGTTGTAGTGAAGGGCAGGATAACCGGTTGGTAACCAAATATCCGATTGTTTCTCAGATTGTATACTTGACCATATGGTGTATGGGCGCAGGAACTGGGGATACTGAGGGTACGTCGTACCCCAAAATTTCCATTTAAAAGCCCGATAAACTTGGTAATAATCAAATGTTTTGTTCATAATATATGTACTTTGTACCCCCAAGGAGAAATGGGTTCCTGCGTTTATGTAGCTTGACTGGAAGCAGAACGAAGCCACTCAATGTTTATAAATTACAAAAATGTCCGAAAATTACTTGATGCTTGTAAAATGAATGCACGTTATTAAAATTGCCATACATTTTAGAATTCATTACTTTATTACATATTACCCTTCTCACCTTGCAGATGTGTCAAATATCTACACTATTTATTACATTGATATGACTGAAAACCATAATAGTGTATAAGAACGGAATGGACCAATCGTGATTTTATTTCATTGTTGTTTTGGTTTCTTGTGTATTAAAGGCTAAAATTATCAAGAAGGTCGAAATATTGATGGAATATTACAACATTTATTCGCAGTAAGAAGAAATATTATTAAAAACTTATATACTAAACTATCTTGGACATTTACAATATAATGACTCATAGCAATATAGTTTGAAATGTTTATTTTTATCACATGACGAACTCGACTGCAAAAAATATTTATAAGCCAGCTGCCGCTAAGTATTCAATTAATTACTACCCATCACACTAAAATAAGTAGACTACCTGTACTCTTAACATCAATCAGTAATTTTGTTAACATGCAAGAAAATGGTAGAATATTATGAGATCATTGAATGAAAAAGTGTAATTGTGATTGGTAAGTATGAATGAATTGAGTTTTCTTTGCTGCCTCAAGTTAGCCTAGGTAAATGTAGGTTTCCAAACTTTTACTATATTTAAACATGAATATAATAATTTCTGTACACAAAATTATCAACTATGGACGCTGTCTAAACTCTTTTTTGCATAAGCATTCTTAATATACTGAGCTGTAGACAATGACTTTCACAACAAAGAATGTTTTCGATTTAGCACTGTTCCCTCGGAATTGCACATTCGCCGATGTTACAAGTTCGAAGACATACATAATAGCTATTTATATCGGTAATTAGGAATTATTCAGTTGCTGACAGTCGATAGGACAAATATTACTTATAATTTATGACTTCCTCCTATGTACAAACAAAGCATAAACTTTTTGCTGCTTTTCGTGCTTTGTTTCTCACACAGTTCACAATTAAGACTTGTTGGATGAGCTACCCGTTTGCATAACATTTGCATTGTAATATTCTTAGTAGGACGTAGTTACCTAATAATGTACATACTTCTGATGAAATTCTTGGTTTATACTGTCATATTATTGATTTTGAATATATATAATATTATTTAAGCAATGTATAAGTTCATTCCAACAAAATATAGGACTGTCGTTTAGTACTATTTCGTATAGTCGACTGCTATTTTTTTCTTGACTTGCTGTGGTTCGAATTTGAGTTAACTTTGGTTGGCATCATGTCCTCTTCTACCTCCTAAAAACTACATACTGTACAATGTGTTGTAAAGTTTGTTGCAGTCATAAGCTTGGATGACGACTGCATCTGGCTGAAAACTGAATCGGTATGCAACACATGGCATACCATCATTACACTCATACATCGTCCGTTGTTTTCAGGCTGGGTGCATACAGGCTCCGGTTCCGTGAAAGTCTGAGGGAATCATTACGATGTGACACTGCAGACATATGGGGTGGATTGCGAGATGAGCAATGGCAACCAAATACATGACAAAACGCAACTCTAAAACTTTTATTCATAAAACAATAGGTTATGGGATTGCTGCAGGATGAGCTGTATGAGAGCAGATGGATGAGGGAAACTCCTAGTGGTCCAATTGTTTCATAAAGTCCCTCAGGACTAAACAAATACCAGGTATTCATAACATACAATGGTGTCCAGCATACGAAAAACTCCAGCACAACCTGTAATAAAAAATGAAATACGTATATGATTGCTAATTTCATCCATAAATCTGGCAGCTGCCATTTTTGCGTTTTTACATGTATAAACCAAGGTACATTAACATCATGCAATAACAATAAGTCAACGACGAGTAATGGGCGGTGGGAAATTTTTTCGTCAATCAATGCTCTGCTATTATCGTAGCTTTGAAAGGGCTCTAATTTTTGTATATCTCCTTCAAACTGTTATAATGAGAGAAAGTATACTCATATCCGAGTCTAATGCTATGTCATTCTGTGATTGTGGGACTAATGCCTATTATAGTTTTTAAAAGGATGGAACGACAACATAACAAATAGCCAACTTCTCCGGAAAAGCAAAAGTCTAATTGTGTGTCTTTATAAAAAATGGGGAGCGAACATAGTAAACATCCACTCCGATTCTCTTTCTCATGTAGGTTGCGCGTTGGACGGCATTCCTTTACTCTGGTAATTGAATCCCTTTTTCTTGGTGACAGCTTCCAAGACATTCTACTACGTGAAATCCGCGATACATTTAGCCGTTTTATTATTATTATTTCGACTCTAGTGCAGTTTCAAGTATTCAATTACACAGTGCAGGCCAAAGGCATTATGACATGAGGTCAGTTTATGCGTGTTAAGTAAAATTCTACTGGGAAAACTCCATTTATAGACTAAATATCATCGCTACGGAAAGCTTTCACCCACAACGGAACTATCAATGATTCGCTATCTTCATCACTGCGTTGATTTATATCAAATTGGAGAATTTATCCTTGAGCTTACCACGCCTAGCATTTGGATAACACGTTTTTTTCTGGAAAGAGATTTCCCCGCATTACTTCTCCTTAGCAATCCAAGGGTACGTCCAGACTGACTGTTTACTTGAACCTGATGTCCCCCGTAGAAGGATCCTCCACCAGAGCCCATCTCAACTCGGACACTGGAATTGCCTTGACTGGTTGCGGATGGAGACGGTGGAGGCGTTTCTTCAGTAGCTCGTAAATTCTGGCGTAAAATTGACAATGAACCCTTGGTGACACCTGGAGCTACATTACGAATGGACCCGCCCGTTAAACGAAAGCGTCTAACAGAGTTGGTCGAGTGTCGTCTTAGCGCCGTTGGAAAATGATCATTTCCACTCGAGTTCGCGTTTCTTGAACTGTTATTGATTCTATGATCTAGTGGGGATGCGGTTGGTGTGCCGGCGTCATCTCCTGCACTCACTCCCAGCATTGAACTCTGTTCTCCTAAGATATCCAAAAATAAGAGGGATTATTATCTTTCATAAAGCACCAAAACTGTATAATCAGCCTATGAAAACTGGGGCTCGCTACTCTGAAAACTCATGTAGTTAGTTACGCTGTTGAAGGCGTGAAAAGAAGTAAGCAAATCCTGCACAACTTGGTTTCCATTACTTTCACCATCTCTGTCATAACCAGACATTCATGCAGTTGTATTGGAGCTAATGAAACTGTCACCAACCCTTCTACTAGGTGTATAAATCCATCCAGCAGATGAACAAACTGGATGGAAACGTCAGGGTGTATTTATAGCCTTTCTTTGTACTTTTTTGGCTGATTTTAATTAAGACGTAGATTTGACTAGTGAACTGTCTAGACAGAGTTATTATGTTTCAGAAACGGAGCTGCAGCTGACCTCTTTTTATTTATTTCCCATGCCATGTAGTTCGCTACGCTCCAAATAGATTTTTATTGCTGTGTTCAGCCCTTTGAACATGAGATGAATATCAACAACAGTATACCTTGTCTTTCAGCTTATTAACTAGCAACTCGCTGTAGTTTAATGTTTGGTTGTGTCTGTCGCGTCGGTCCTTCCTCCCATTTGGAAGAATAATAATTTTCAAATGGCTCTGTTGTCACCATTTTATAGTAAAGATCAAGACTTATATCGAGTTTGTATATGAACCAAATGCGTAAATCTTCAATGTCAAAGGTCATCAACATTAGTTAAATCAAGTATTAACTTCAAAACATTTGCTATATCAATCGACAGCTACGTGCTTTAGGGGCTTAAGCGGGATACCCGTGAGACCCTGAAATGACCTTTTCCCCAAAAATCTAAAGTTTGAGAAATGAAAGTTACTGTCTGGACACGTTCAAATGTCAACAGCCATGAAGTTGCTAGTTGCTCACCTTTCTGTGTTACCAGATTTTTAACGAATTTTAAATGGAAATATAAACGTAAGAGCAAACCCTGAAGAAAGTATTTGCATATAGAGAAAGCATCAAATAAAACAATTCCCTTGTTTGCAGGTGGGCACATTTAAAAAAAATCATTTAAAAGTTTGAACAAGTTGGTGTGTTACTCAAAGTTTTTAAGGGCTTGGAACAAGTACTCAAAAGTTAGTAGGACATGGTTGGTGACAGCTGACCTAGGCTTGCTTTCTCCATAGTTCATTGTGCCGTAGAGCCCTTGAGTAAAATAAATGAGGGAGATGAGAGTTTAGCCACCTCAGTGCATTAGCCAAGTACGTACCAGTGGCAGTTGGATCATTATGTGTGGCAGCAGGCCAGAGGGTTCGCGTGATGAGCCCATATTTTACAGCCATGATGAAAAGTGGAAGAACAAGGAGAATCATGTCCAGGAATACCGTGTATGTCTTTTCCAACGTCTCATCAGGCCATTCCTCACGGCATTTGTGTCTGCCTAGAGAAACAAAAAAATAAATTCAACGTTGCTATCACGAAAAACATTATTGCATCACTGACACTCCCATCATCACCAACTGAAATGGTAGATGTTAGGGTTTGCAGCATAGTTGTGACTGCATACCCACATGCAATCTTTCATTGAAATTAGATTTATCGGTCTGATTGTGAGTCTGAGCGCGGGAAGTGCATCAGTGCCGTTGTATTTATCACTAACCACCAAGCATACACTCAAAGCGTCTTTTGGATTAACAATACGCATTTAATCATTTTCCTCTTTGTTCTTTTCCTTTGATAAAATTTGAACTTCTGAGAAAGCAACTAGCAAAGTGTTCTAACGGCTGCAAAGAGACTAATGAAACAAGGAAGCTAAGATGGCTTTAATTTAAATCCGATTTTGAAATGTTGCTTTGATGTTTTGACAGAGGAAAATGAACAGTTGTTTACTCACCTGTTTTCCGTATTGGTTGTAACATATTCACAAAGGCTATTGGTGACATACACAGCATGCTAAGTACCCACACGACAGCTATAATCTTGTATGCGTGTGATAGCGTTTGCCAACGGCGAGACGTCAACGGATGACATATGGCGTAGTAGCGCTCAACCGAAATTGCTACCAAAGTCCATGCACTGACAGAAACCGAGATTGCTGAAAAAGATCAAAATATGTAATCATATGTTAGCTATATTTCATGTAAATTGAACCCATTCATATGTAGGTTTATACAAGAAGACTTAGCTTTAAAAAACACTGAAGCTTAAGACTAACCCAGCAGCAATCTGTATTGCATCTAAATTTATAGCAGCTGAATTGAGTGCAATATATTATGTTTATTCAAATATTTTAAAATGTCTTATTGCCCCATCTTATCTGCCTGTGTCTGTCAGTACAATCAAGTTCTCTAGAGGTAAGTTTATACATAAATAGTAAAGCCCTAGTGGGTTAATTCAGCAGTATAATACCCCCCGTAGTCGAAAAGATATGGTGTGCAAATGTTTGTTAAAAATAAAATCTTATATCTGATATGTGTAATTAGAAGAACTTCCATACCGCAAACATTCTGTAGTTTTAGGAGGCACTCATCGGGTTTTTATTCTCCTCTAGGGAGATTTATTTAAGTTTTTTGCAGTGATCAGGGGAATTGTTGAGACCTAGATCACGATCTCTGGGATTTCCATCTTCTGCCATGTCACACCTACCTACCAGTCCCATGAAATAAATTAAGGGGCAATGTGAAATTAAAGCAGCTGCTCAACTAAAATTAGTTCATGGAACATCGCATCAGGTGAAAGTCTCTATTAACATTTCTCATTATACTCAAAGTTCAAAAAAGGAGTAGGCTTGACATAACTCGTTCAAGTATTTTCACTGATTGTGGGGACGACTCCATTCTGATCGATTCTGAATGCCGATGGTATTTTTCTGTGAGATAGTGAATAGTGATGTGGGTAATTGTATTAGCATATATTTGGCAAAGTCAAAAAAAATCCAGTGATTCTGCATGTCACGCTAGTCCAATTTTTCATTCTCCTCCCATTCTTACGAATTCTTTCTTCCGATCGATTCATTAGGCTTGAGAGCGTGCACAATTTTGGTATGCATTGCGGTCTATTCCCGCTTCCTCTGTTTATGGCGGAGCGAGCATATAAAACAAGCCTACAGTTTTCCATCTGCCATTTCAACCCAGAGGCAGCTTTTGCGTTTCACGTCCGTATTTTTTAAACGCTTCCCTCTTCTAGATATACATCCTTACGATTAGAGTAGAAGGAACTAGGTTGTTTTACATTATGCGACTCGAAATGACAGAGTAGGAACACCTCTTTAATTTAGTTTTTTTCGGTCCTCCTAATCACAGAAAAGGGCTATTGCCATAGCCTAACTTGTCTGCGACGACAAAGAGTAGGAATTCCAATTACATCATCATCAGACATGCAGAGAGCTCTACGATAAAATGCTGAGCATAATAGGGAATCCTGAACTGAAATGACAATAACTTATAACTAACCACTTTAAACATTTTGATGCATGGAACAACCTTTCATAGAGAGAGAAGTACGTACTATGAATAAATGTCGTGACCAAATAGGATGAGGATGGTTTTCCTAGATTTTTCCAAAATACTTCCTTTCTCGTTATAAAATTTATCCTTGTTTTCGTCGAACTCCAGTTTTCTTGTCCGCTTTCACATTTCAGCAGCATAGAAATATGTTGGACTCGCGTGGAGTTGGGACCGGAGGGCAATGGGATGTTTAAAGCAAGATGACATGCGGAGAGCATTAGAATGTAATAACTGTATATACGTCGGCAAAATGTGCACAAAAACCTGCATTTTATGAGCGACAAATATGCTCTGATTTGGCAAGCCCAACCGAATTTTGAAAAGTAATTATTGAGATCACTAATAAGCAAATTCAATATATTTGTACAAATTCAGTGCTTTAAAGATGCCGTATAAAAGTTGTCTGTGTTTGGTTATTTTGCTCAGGTTTAGTACATACATTTCACAAAAACATTCATTTAGCATACAATATGCTCTAAATGTATACAGCATATACAAACATGCCCAAAATTTCAAAATATGCAAAATAGCAAATGGGTCGATTTACTTTTATGCAATGTATTCACTTACAAAAACTCAGAACTATTGGTTTAAAAACTAAACCCCAGGAATGCTTTGCCGACGTATAGTAATAACTACGAATCGGATAAATATGCTCTGAAAACGGGTATTCTATGCATGCAAGTATGCACTAAAAACTGGAAAACTGGTTTGTAAAAACATACAAAGTTTGCTATAAAAACTCTGACTTTAGGGGTGCTTAACCCACAAAATTCTAGGTAAATTCTATCCAGTACCTAGTTATCAAGTGCTAATATAAAAATTTAATTTCAATGCATATTTATATGCGTTATGAATTCAAAGAAAAAACATTTTATTAGATGCATGTTAACTACATAGCGGTTAAAAATTTGTTTTTCGGGTTTCTCAGTGCTTTTATGCATGCTTAAACCCAAAAAGCCTTTGAAAATTTGATTTTGCATACAATATGCTCTAAAAATGCCAAAATATATGAAAAATATGCAAATATGCCTTAAAACCCAAAATATTCAAAATATGCTGCAAAAACTTGGTCAATCGACTTGTTTTTATGCATATTGGTCACATACAAAACGACATATCTGTCAGTTTGCAAACAAAAAGTATGCAAAATTATAACAATCCGGACCGTAGTAATACCATATCCATTTAATCCATGCTCGACTTTGATAGTCATTTTAATGTTGCAGTCAACATAGTGGTAAGCTTAACGTTGTCATTTGAGAAAAGGGATTCGCAAAATGTTGACGCACATACTGCGGAGAAACGAGTAAAAGTATAAACTCAATCCGTTCTGGCACAGAGCAATAAACATAAAATTATAAAATCTCATACTCAACCGCATATTCGTATGTTTTTTTAAGAATCTGTGTCGGTATAATTTAGGTGCTTAAAAATTGAACGAGAAGTAATAAACCTACCACATGTTGATATTTCAAAAGATTGCAACCCGTCTAACCAGTTGCGGTGAAAGTCTGTGATCCAGCTGCTTTATCTTCATCAGTTCTTATTTATTTCATACCAGCCCTCCCAATTGTCAATTTTTAAGGAACTAGGAAATATGTGTGAAAGACATTGTCATTCACAACCCCATTAGTTATGAACTGAGACGTTGTGTTTTATATGTGATTTATGATCAATAACCTGACAAAAAATGTTGGCTGGTGAAAGTATTGCCTTTTAAAAGTTTACAGGTTCAGACGCTCCCAAAACCATGCACACACGGATTTTTGTAGCTCACGTGATCTCAAAGGTTATGTTGCTTTCATATCTATTAATTTTATAACTGCATTTTCATCCATCCACTTGTGGGGTAACTAACCTATTATTTTAATGAAGGTTGTTCCATTTCAAGAAATTCGAAACTAGTTTTTCTTAAAACCACAAAGAAAACATCATTTGGTTTGCGACATGGAAACTGAAAACTATTAATATTTTTAACAAGATTCAAGATCACGATATTGTGGTTTCTTTGACCTTGTATCACTAGCTATACTTTATACCCACGCAAGCTTTTCGAAGAACGAGGCCATCCCTATGAACAAAAATGCCCTTTAAATATACTATTTAGATCTTAAATTCAAATGGATGCCAAGTAATAATTTTGCAAGCGTGCGTTGTTGTTGCTCCACAAAACAAGAAAAAACATTAGACTATTCCCCTGGTGGTATGCAGTCACAGTTGCTTGACTAAGGCTCGGTGTACCTTACATCCTTACTTGTTTTTCTAAGAAACTTGTTTCAAACTAGGAGACCCTTAAATTGAAGTCTAGGACTTTACTTACCTCCCACAGCGACAGAGAAGCTTATTTCTTTTGGCACTGCAATGTGTTTAGCAGAACGTTTCATTTGATATGAAATCATTCATTCTGTCCTAACTCACTTGAGCTTTCACGTTTGGATTTTCAGCTCTGTGCCAAAATGAAAATTTGTCGCAACCAAAAAACTGTGAGACGTGGAGCAACAACGTGTTTATGTAATTTCCAAAGCACATAGCTCAACCAGCTCAAGAAAGATTAAGAAATTACCCGTTTGTCAAGAATTGATGGAAGAGCTTGTAGTACACCAGCGTTTGACTGGGTTTGTTCTGTGATGTTGCCGTCGAGTGTGGTTGTATGCAATTCAATGCAATGACCTAAGTATAGAAGTTGTGTTTCCGTACGTGACAGCGAAAATCTATTGCTAATATGTGATGGAATAAGATAAATTTGCATGTTTATCAGAATTTCATTCAAAGCTCTATGTGAAAAACACACGACTTGAAAAGTTTATGTTAATATCTTGCATATAATGTAGACAGCGAACGTCTGGATTTACACAGATTGGAATTGGAATGTAAAATGGATATGGAGTCCTGGTGTTCATTGAAGAGGTTTCCCCGCTTTTTGTATCAAATTTAATGTCAGCCCTGGAATCTGAGGACTGGCTTGGGTAGACACATTGGAAAACTAAAATGTTGCCAGCTTTACAGAAACTGCTTGATAGCTGGCAGGGAGATGAATGCTCTGTCGACCATTATGAAACTGCTAGCCACTTTTTCGACATACTTTCACCATCCAAACATTATTATACATTATGAAACGCTTTCTTGTTTCTTTTAGGAAATGACACGAAATTAAGTTCTGGCTCAGCTACAATTGATGTGAACGCATTGAACCTACGGTTTTTAAGAACAGCCCTGTCATGGAGCGCAGACATGGAAGAAAATCAGTGAAAAATGCTTCAAATTTTCTGGATGACATTGAACTATGTCTAGATTGTTTCTAATTTGCATAGCTAAACGACCCCCACTCACCAATCAGTACTCCGAGTGGACAGATACAAAACATGTAAACTCAATCCTGTTAAGTGGATATTTAAATCATTTGGACCATTAAGCTTACGACGTTTTTTCAGGGAATTTGAAGGCCATAATGTAGCCTGACATGGCTATTCTCGGTGTAACTCTGATACGGAAAATTTTCGTTAAAAAACCAATACGTCTGAAGCAATAAAAAATAAATTGAGTGAGTATGATTAGACTACTAATTTTGGCACTTTTCTTTTTGGGTGAATACGATTTTATTGGCTGAAATGGGTGCCATTAATACCTCTCTGATACTACAGATCAGCTAGAGGATTAGGACAATAAAGGTGGAAACCAAATCATGCTCTGAATTTATTGAAGATTAACGACCTGTGCCACTCATTATGATGAGCAAATTAAGGAAATAAAAGCAGATGCGGCTGATTAAATCGTTCCACAGAGTGTAAAGCGCACTGCAAAGGGTGAAACTGGGTAAGAGTTTTTGTTACCTTTATTGACCGTTACAGTAATTTACCCCTGAGAGTATTTATCGCTCTTGTTTTCTTGATGAACAGTATCATCCGAGCTAACCTCAGTCAAGCTTACTTGAATTTATCTGGAAGCCAAGCATGAGTTCATTCCAATATCGTTTTCTCCAGTGACTATCATAATAATTATTATGATTATTGACTTGTAAGTAATAAGCCGTTCAACCTTATTCTCACAAATGCAAACACAGTACGGATATACTGGTAAAGTGTAAGAATATATCTATTGGCAGTGCCTCTTAAGCTATTTTAACTACCCAACCAAACATTGATCTGCGAAAACGTCATTACATCCAAAACCCTGACAACCAACTCTTTGAAGGTGGCTACTTAAAAATAATACAACCGCCAATTAATCAAACTTATGAGCCATTTGAAGTAAAGAAAATCCTAAGGACAAGGTACGGTTCACAAATACTCTAATTATGGAGTGGAACACACCATCCACAATAATTCCAAAGGACGTCTTTGAGGAAGATTAAAAATTAAAAGTTTCACACTTGAAAGTTGAACTCGGAATGTAAAAGCTCAGCATGAATTTATTGAGCTCATCAAGGACGGCAGCTACTTATTGGCAGTGAACATTTCTGTTTACCAGTAACTAACTACATCCAGTATTATATACAATTGTCATAAAAAATTAAATACAAATTTACATCTAAGAAACTTAAAAGTAGCTTTTAAACTTCTATTATTATTGTTTGACATTATTAACCAAGGTATGACTTTTCTTTTTATATCCAAACATGATCTTAAACTCACCACAACGCTTAGTCGTCTTTACTTCCATTTTTGCAGTACAAATGAAATCTATATTTAGCAGCTGGTTATGAAAAACTTGGTGGCAGGAAACTACAAGTGAAAGCAATTTGAAAATCAAATACCTTAAGTAAATGATTTGAATATTCTTAAACTTTAATGCAAAAGGAATGTAAGTATGAATTAACGCCCACTTTTTCGAAACTTGGGAGCCATGCGTATGTATATATTCGAAGGATAAAAACATAATGAAAACATGTATGGATTATAGAAAACGGAACGTAACTTTAAGCAGGCACATTTGAACCCCCGAAAAAGAATTAACTTGGACCAGTTGGAATGTCAATGTTCAAGTTTCTGTTGGCAAATACTGAAGTTATTGAAGCATTTCAGTTGAAATGTCAATGAAAACTGATTCCTTTCTTTATTTACATAAGTTGCTTCTTGGAAATGCCATCATTGTAAATGAAAAACTTGCGCAAACTTATGACTTAAAATGCCATTTGTACATCATGTTTGCATTTGATACTTAACAAATGTTTCGTGCAGGCAAGCCAGACACCATGAATATTAGTACACATGGCTTACAATATATCAAAAACTTTTCATTTCAAACCAAAGTCGAAATTCAATTCTTGCTTTTTGCTCCAATATCTCAAAGCACCTAAGTAGAATAGAATGTCCTACAAAAATTCAGACTGGTTTGGAAAACGGCCTGATGAACCTTAACATTTTTTGAAGACATAATACACTGGAAGCTAGAAGATTGAAGTTTAAACCGCAATGCTTAGGATGATCCTGTATTGCTCACTTCATTAATTTAAGTGCTTTAACAATATGTAAATCTCATGTATAAAATCAATTTATGGGGTATTTTGCATCATTTCCATTGTAATAAAAAGCTACTAACATTTAATTATGATTAGTTTCGAATTCAGTCTACGCCACGTATATTATAATTCAACATGTATTTATCATGTGTAGCTCAGCGTATTGTTAAGTCCATTACTAATCTTCAAGTTTTATCATATCTCAGTTACAACTGTTCTATACTTCCTGCTTTATTAATAGTAACATTCTAGTTAAGTTGTATAATGGAGATTTTACAAAGTTTCGAGCCAAATGGACTAGAAGTAAATTCTTCCTACCGAGTCAGTTTCTAAAGCAAAAGGTTGTCATTCCTACAAGTCACTTGTTTACAACTTATACTAATGTTATGTGATGTAAGTTTGCGTAGTCCAACACGCACAATGGGTATAACACATTCATAATACATGATATCACATCAATAAACTGTCAAAAAACTTTTTCCAGCTCTGAGTAAATATTTTTATATGAAATATAAAAAGTTTGTTCATGAAGAACTTTCATTGTGATCTACTCGCATTTGTACAAAAACATTGTTATTGTCATCACTGAAATGAAAGAAAAATGACGAACTCAGGCATGTCCTAAATTCTAGTTGCGAATAAAACCAGGATGTCTCCAATTTTGTACACGTGCGCTCCTTCCTATTTGGAGGAACGGAGTAAAAGACTGGGACGATTCGTCGAATCTCTCTCAGAAAACTGTCGATCGATTTAAATTTGCTGCGGCTACGCGGTATAATAACATGTAAGTTAAATCAGAAAACTTTTTGCAAGGGAAAATGTGTCTGTTGAGATTAAAAGGAAGCTTCTTTAGTTGTACCAAACGAGTGGGTTTTTGGTTGATGCTTTAACTTAGCAAAATTTGAATAATCGCTTCTTCTATTGGTATGTTGGGAAGGATGAGAAAAATTTAATCACTTTGAGCCACATCATACATTCTTCAGAAACTCTTGAGAAAGGGGAATCGCAACATTGTTGTATTAAGTTTATTATATAATCACTCCACTTTGTGGATGCCTTAAAGTCATGTACGACGCTAAGATAGAGTAAGTGAGCAATGGGAAACGGATGAATGGAAAAGTTTTATGAAACAGTGGTGGTGGGTTTCATGGAAAAAAATTAGTTGGTCAGTGGTAGAAGGAAAAGTTTTGTTTGGCATTATTCATTTCGATTCCGTAAACAACACGTGAGACGCCTGCAGCCAGAGCTAAGTATTCCTTCGACGCCGTTGTTCAAGTACGGTTGTACGTGATGTACTTATATGAATCGTGAATGTCTATACAAATACCTGCGTGTACGTAATGTTCATTACTTCCGTTTACACTTTGGCACACTCATTATACCACCTATAGGGAGAGTTGAAAGATGAAGTACGATTTGAGATAACGATGCGAAAAATAGTAAATCGAAAAATCAATTCCTGGATTGATGGCTTGCTATACCTCTTTTCATGGCTGTTATTTTTATCCAATTTATATTGTTGTCATCCTACTCTTGAATTGCGTGACTGTGCTTCAGAGCATTCTTATCAACTACTTCACTAGTGCAAGCATGGAGGTCTTGCTTTTTATGTAACAGAGGTGATTAAAACGAAAAGTTCACGCAATATACAGGAAAAACAACTTTGTTTTGACTTCTTGCACTGGCGGTGGCCAATGTTTCTAGTGTTGACATTGTCGTAGTGCAAATTAAGTAGATTAAGCATTAAACTACAAATTTTTAAATTCTAAAGTGTGTTAAATTATATATTGTTATGTTGAAATTTTCAATGTCTAAACTGCATTATTAATTAGTCAAAGCATTACAACATCTTTAGGAAGAATGTAAGTACTAATATATTTGTTTCTCATGTGCAATATAGCATGGATTATGTAAATTTGGAAATAGACTCAGTTTTGCTTTGGAAGCAATATACTTGTCGCTTGCAAGGATTAGCGTGGAATGGTAATAATAAAATCTAGAGCCGAAAGCCTATTATGAATATTTTACTATGCAAGTACTCAAGTGCCTATTGCAACACACCTGCCAAATATTATTTCGCCAAGATGAAAGCACTTTCACGGCTGTTCTGGCCTTGCTTTTGCTATGACGTACATTTTAAGCATCCTGCATCCTTAAGCAAAAGTAAAACTAGAATTACTGGAGAAAATTGAAGTTTGTTGTGTGTTATATGAATGTATCCCATTATTGGTATTCCGGTGATGTAGTGTTGTTACTTTGTTGGATTGGGATAAGTACGTTAGCAAGCCGCCCACCAAGCGCTAAGCTCAGAAGAAAGGCAAACTATAGTGTAACTATTTTGCACTCACTCACATTCTTAAGCAGAGCAAAGGAACTCGTCTCGTTCTCCTATCACATTTTCTCAAAGGTACAACGATGGAAATAATCAACATCCTCACAAAGACATCAAATCCGACACGTTGGCTAAACAAACACCAGCGTCAAAACATGAGATCCAAACTATTTTTGCTACTTTGTGTGTCAGCTTTGCAATTTTCAGATGGAGTGCATTGCTTGTATACTGATTACTTGTTTACTACAAACAGCTAAACTTTGAAATAAATTCTTTTGATCTCAATTGCACTTTGATTCATACGCACACCTCGAATTTATTATGAAGTCAGAATCTCCGAGATTAAGTCAGTGGTAAGTGTAAAACAGTTTTTCCTGTTTTTTGTCATCACTCATGCATCTGACAAGAAGTAGACATGCATAGAACTTTTTACTAGCTCTCATAAAATGTAAACCACCTGTGCTGTACTTTTTGCAAAAGGTTCACACCCATAGTCGTCATTAGCTGATCAACATTCGCATGCTTCCAGAAGTTCATTTGCCTGGAGTGAGAGCAGACATTGACATAGTAGCGTAAAACGTTACCCCACCCTACAAACGCTGGTTTTAGAAGCTGTTTGGAAAAATGGTATAGGGTGAATTGGAAAGTGCTTGAGTATGCATGTAAATTATATTACGTACCAACATATATTATATCATGTTACTACGAGCCAAATATTTTTGTGAATTTCAAGGGATAAGAATTCAATTTCATTTGTAGTCAAACTCACACAGGGATTTCACATTGGTTTGTGGTTTTCTTTACTCTTCTGACGCCTCACTTATAATTCTATTGAGAAGGCATCCGGTGTAAACAGGATAGTGGCAGCGACACCATCCCGCTCCCGTCGTTGTTACTCTCAGTTTAATCAATACCGAATTTTCTTTAAAAATGTGCGGTAGCAGAGCGTCGCGAATGCCGTCATTTGATTTTATTGCAATATCCATGTCACTTGTTTTGTTAACATAAATGTATATGCAAAAGCAGCATGTTGTAGTTTCCGTGGTAGGACAAAAAGGCAGAATCGATGAGGATGATTTAGTAACATAAACTATATAAACTTCAGCATCCTTTACAACCCTCTCGTTGACGCAAAACCATTTTAAAAGCTTTTGAATTTGCATATGTACACCACTTGTTTGCCTATGTTATTAGAAGCGTTGTTTGCAGCTCTCGATAAAATGTTTAATATGACACTGAAGAAATGTGCAATCCTTCTTTGCCACTCGCCTTGTGACTTAAGAATTCCAACGGCTTAATTTCAACGCTCCTTTGAAATATTTTACTCTTATCAAATATTTAATAAAGTCTCGGCCAAGAGTCAGGCAGTGCTTGTGAACATTTATTCATCCAATTTAAGACTCGACGACTTGAAAGGCTCAATGAAAGTTTGTACGACAAAATTGAAGTAAAAGACCAATTCTGAGAAAGTCTGTTTCACAATCAACTTGAAGTGTTTCCTTGTCATATAATTGAAATGAAGTGACCTTTCTTAATTTCAGGGTTTCATCCCACTTGTTTGCCTCTCTTAGAACTTCCAAATATATCTGGTTATTTCGAAGAAGTTCCGCTACGTTCATACACTCGCTTCCCAACATTTGTTTACATTGTAGCATTAGAAATCTTGGTGAAACAAGTTTCTTCATTAATGCAACATTAACGTGTGTAACAAGCTTTTATCTTTGAAAGAGATTGAGCTTCCTAGTGAAACTATCAAACACACTACCACAACTGAAAGACAGTTAGCGCTAACAGGGCAGCAAAGCTTTCAGAGTTTATCATCTATTTCCAAACAAAAGAGCTGTGGGCTAAGTATTCTTCACTGTAATGGAATTTACCCTAGCCGTCTTCATCCTTCAAATATAAATTACATCCCACAAAATTCCGATTTTTCTCATAACTTGACTTTAATCAACTTTTGACGTGACTTACATGCAAAGTGTAGTACAGTTATGCATACTTCAAGACGAATCCAAGTCTCTTATGTTATTATCCTAGAACAACTCATGGTGATGAGAAATAAAATTTTCCTTCTTCGTTTCCACAGACAAGCTCCAGAAAAAGGGATGCTACAACTACAACGATGAAAATATGCAGTCAAGAATTTTTTTGCATATAATGGAATCCTTTCGTTATGTCACATATGACATGAACAACAGTTGCTCTTTCCTCTTTACCATTCTATTATGATATGTACTTGTACATAGCATAAGCGTACAAATGAAAAGGAACCCGTGTTATGTCTTTGCACTTACAAAAAAGCGATGAAAATGTTGATATATATGCATGAAATTCAGGAAAAAAGTTTCTAGTGAAAGATATGTAATGCAAAGAAAACTATCTTTGAGACTAACAGGGAATCGTTAACAAGATGGAGTATGAAAAAGTTAACTATTCCAAAAGGATGTCCCCTTTCCATAACATACACACAAGGAATATGTAACACTTGCATGATTTACGAGTTTAACTTATGCCTTCTCAATGGAATTTTTTTCATACCGTCAGGCAATGCCATTAAATGTAACGTAATGGAACATTACCTCCACGCATGTACCACTGACTTACTTTCAAAACCTAAATTCAACGTTTACATGGTTCATTCAGGGGAAGGCACACCTTGAGGAGAAGTGGGAGCTACAACTTTGAAAACCACTTTTAACATTCGTATGATTGTCGTATGCAATTTATTCGAGGTATGCGGTAGTGATCCTTTCTTTCTGAGTTTTCATGTCATCTGTTTGAACAGAAGGCGCATTCGCTTTGTAATTCGTCGGGACGGAGCTGAGAAAATTAAGTACAACGGTTCCATGCCTTGTTTTCGCATTTCCTCAAAATAATGGATTTTAAACGAGTATTCTTTTTGCACTACACTTGCTCTCCTACAATTCCTATCATCAACAACGGAAATGAGTTGTATGCCTGGTTGCCTGTAATGATGGTTTCTACGCGGAATGTCTGAGATCCAGAACTACTTTTGTGCTTACAACTAGACACAAGCATCATAGTGCTCCAGGCTGCAGTTTCTTAACTTAGCTTTGTACAAATGACAATATCTAATGAACATTTTTACTCAAATCTTTTTACAGGATACATTATAATGCGTTTACTGAAGCTATGTAGGTTTAGCTCTAAGAACCCAGTGAAAGTAGTCGTATTTTTGCGGTTTACGTTAGCGTATTAAGCTAATCATTAGACACAACGGTACCGGAAGAAAAGGATAATTTAACCCTGTGTCTCAAGCTACTGGAGGTATGATGAACGTGAAATTCCCATTCCATAAATCTTCAATAATGGCTACATTATACAAGCATTTCCGATTCAAATTGCTGTTCCAATTCTACTAGGTTGTAAGAGATGACTGACACAGACAAAAATGTTTTTAACCGTTTACCATGAATTACAGTGACACAAACATCCATCTATCCAGACTTTTAAAATTTATTTTATAGGGGCATGGGGATAAGCTTATGGAGTAGTAGCATATAAGCCCTCAACTTTAGTACCCTTTACTTCAAATTATAATCCAGCTACTTAATTGTACGAGCATATGTCGTCATCTGTAACACCTTCCAATCTGACCTAAGTAAGCAGCACTCACGTACAATGAGCAAACTTTTCTCACGGGAAACATTTTTGCCATCTAAACGATATTCCATTTCATTCCAGCAAGTTTTACTGCACCCACATATATCTATAAAGCTAAAATAAACTATCAAACCCTCTGTGACACATAGAATTTAAAGCTTAGTGAGAAAGTCAACTAAAACTCTGCTTCCTGAAAAACGAAAGTACTCCATTTGTATTACAAAAAAGACAGCTTGGTTCGGACTGTGCTGAGTTTGAGTATAATGTAAGTTCATGTCCGATTAGAGGTAAGCTGGTATTTTCCAGCGACACTTGAACTTTCAAAGATCTATCTTTTAACCATCTATGGAATGGCAAGGACAACTCCGAAAGTTGACAAGTCCACTGAAATTGAGAACAATACACTATCATTCACTTCCAACTAAATGCCATTTTTTCTCAATCCCATTTCTATAATTATCATGTAACAAACACATCTTATAAATGGCATTACAATGAAAAAGTTTCTATGGACAACTTAATATTTTGTAATTGAAACAATGGAAAATTAACCTTGTGCGGAATTTCGCAACGTACTGACGAATATGATAACTTATCATTGATAAGTATAATCATTATCTTTATTTCCAAGGCCCACTTTTGTTGATTAAGTTATTGTAGCTCAAATCTCAGAAGTATATACTCAAACTCCGACTGCATATAATCAAAATCTATATCACCCCGTCAACAAGTGCGTTTTATTTTATTGAATGACAAAAACTTAAGCACTCAACACAGTTTACGCTCTCTTTGATTTGTTTTCTTTGTAACTGCAATATTTTTGTCTTTTCGCATTTGTCACTCTGTCTGTTAAGTAGATGATAACTTGGAGCAATATTGTAAAAGAAAGATATACCCTGTCATCTGCACGCAGCTTTCATTGTGCAAAATCCAATTTGGGATGGTACACTAGGTTCTATGAGAAGCGAAGCTTTCCCTTTACTTTTTGCCATCATCATTCTGCATTCTCTAAATAATAAAGTTTGGAAATATTTCCCTTTGTGGAAGGTGGTCAGCCTAATGGATGAGAAATATACGGAATTTATGTCGCATTTCCCTCATGTATTATTGGAGCGAGGGTGTTAGCGTACTAGAGTACTTAATGAAACCACAACGAAATTATTGCTTGGTAAGCAACGCTTTTAGGGAATGAAACTGTAGTAAGGAAGGCAGCAAGGTGAAAGAAGATAAGAACAAAAATAGCACACACACGCGTACGGCTTCGTTTCATCGCGAAAGTTCCCAAACACGGCTCCTACATCTTTCTACAACACTGGAAAAGTTATGTTTTTAATACATATATTTCAGTTTTAAACGTCGTAGTTGTACATGAACAACCACCAGATATGAAAAGTTAAACTAGCGATGAGTTCAGAAGCAGAGGGCTGGCCTGCCTTCCACATATTCTCGACGAACGACAAAATGTGCAAAAACATAATCATAGCATCTACCTAAGGCTATAAAATTCGAAATTCGTGTAACTATGACCACAGTAGATGAGCAATTGTCTTTCATATATGGTCGTCGAGTCATAATCGCCAACTCAAAAGAACATCACATCAACAACTGCCCAATAGATTACAAATAATAAGAACTTGTTTGCTAACTTTTGCCAAGAATGTGAAGCCACCAGTTGGCGTAGGTAAAGTAAAAGCACAGCGTAGCTCACAAAGGTCACTTTAAGCAACACGAAATTGAAGGTGAATGGGGAAAAGTTCTAACAAAGTTCTTTGACAGAAGAAGTTAAAAGCAATTTAAAAGCCCGAAAGATATCCTCGCACGAAGCTAGAAAGTTGTGTCTCAACAGATAGAATAACAATTAATAAAGCTAAAAGTGTAGACCAAGACCATAAACGACAGCTCTTTCGTTTCTTTTCTGTTACGTCGAAACTGGAAAAGTGGAGCTGCAAAATCAATCTAAAATCATGCAACGTTTCCTTCCTTTTCTAAACATTCCACCCACACATTTACAGAAAATTAACTAAACATCATGAATGAATTCACAGAAATGGAGAACTACTTTGTGAGATTACAGAAGTTGAGGGTATGCCTAAAGGCGCATAGAAATAAAAATGATAGCGGTTCTTAACACTACATACTCCATTCAATGTTATTGAAAACAATGTGTACAAGGAAGCTCATACATCTTTAAGTAAAGTCAGTTGAAAAGATCGAAAGCAAAAACGAAAAACTTGACCACATCTGCCAATCTTCGACAAAGCTACCCTCTGAAAGTCCCTAAGTTTATCCTTGCCTTTCCCTCCTATTCAATGGAAGAAAGTAAGGAAAGGAAATTACAGACAGATATTTGAAACGTAGCATTATTCCAACGAGTCTACTACAATACCCAATATTAAAACCTTTGTTAAATCATACGTTATTGGATGGGCTCCAACCAACTTTCCTTTTCATATGTCCCAGTATTGTATGGATGCGTAAACATGGACAATTCCTGAATATAAAATTGGAGCTGATGTTCACTATCTATTTCCCTGGTTTACATTTCATGGTTTGGCTTAACAATTTGACGCATGAACCTCTATTCACCACACTTTTTTTGGAATTTTTGTCAAACTGTCTATTTGAGTATCATACGAAATTAAAGGCTTCCAACAAATTTTTCCCGGGCATCAAACATCATGTACATGCCATTCAAACAGAAAAATGTGAAATCTGTGAAGTGAGGACTGCATACGTTGAGCTTGATTGAGCACCTTTTCATTGGTATTTTACATCACATATGTTTGTTGGGACTTAGGGGTCTAAAAGAACTCAAAAATAAATTTACCTCATACATCTTAGGCAAAAATTATTCAAGTATGAACTTACGGAAAAACTAGCCTAATAGTCAGTCATGCATGAATACGACGATCCACGTAATATACATTGCCAAAACCTAAGTATTACATACACAACAGTGAAGGAGCGGGGTGTTACAAGCAGCCAGTTTACTCAAAAATGGGACGGACAAAGGCTTTACCCAGGAAATTCCTTCTTTTCCTGATCCTGGTATTTAACGCACATTTCTCTCCAGCGAAAGTATCTTTCGTACATAGCAAACACAATCTGGGTGTAAAGAGCTCAACTTTCTGTATGACTACTTACTTTTGCACTTACAAATGTGGAGTGGGAAAAGGGTTCCTTTTACCTCGGATATACACAGTAAATTATACGCAACAAAGCAGGGTCCGTGAATCGACCCAAAGGCAAGAAAAGTGCTCTCCAAGGACTGCTTAAATCCATATGACACGACACATGTAGTATGTAGCTTAATGCCCATGCTTATAACTTGTATCATAATATATAAAATACACAGGATAGTGTTATACAGTGATAACCATTAAGACATATGATAGCCTAGGTCTAAGCTAAGAAAAATGGATCAAGTGGAAGAGCGGAAGGACATGGCCATTATACATATAAATATGCATGTATTGATATACACGTAGCTATTAGCCATATTATCGTATTTTATAAAGTGAAACATTCGTTGCGTTGCAGGAGAAACAAGTGGCCAAACCTACATTTTGTTGCAGTTTCGCTGCATTAGCTACGCCGTCATATGTTAGGGGATCTATATAAAGATACTAAAAAGAATAACTACAAACAGGATTTCATGCGCAGATTTCCCTGGTTGTTGACATAAAAAATATTACATTATTTATGTATGTTTACATTTTATACATTGGTTGGCTCCTCTTTGAGGAGACAGTTTTCTCATAGTTCATTAGAAGTTATTGTTGCCTCCAAATTTATTCCACCATCGCTAAGTGGAGGGGCTCATATATTCATCTGAATAGACCGTAACAACTGGCCAATGCTTAAAAGTTTGCACACGTATAAATCTATAGGAGTGTCTTCTGGAACGTAGGATTTGAGTCAAGCTCGCATCAAAAGCCTCTCGCTGATGTACTAATGCTATGAAATCCTAACCATAAATCTGCCGATTTTTAACAAGTGCAATTTCTAACTCTGAAGAACGCCTACTTCCGTCCCAACGTTAAAGATCGGTTTCAAAAACCGCAAGTAGAATATAAAAATGATCAATCAATACCTAATGTCCTCATTTTCTGCAGCGTATTACGTAATAAACATAGGATTCAACACTTCCAAGGAATACGCTTGGGAAATCAACTTTTTTTGGTGAATGAATATACACTTGTACTTGTAATTTCGAAAAAAAAGAAGACACGCTTTCTTGGGAATGTTGGATGGAAATAGACTAGAAATTTGTCCCTTACGTTCGTACTTCTCAGATTTCCCATTGACATTAAGTATACGAATATACAGCGTTGTAATATAATTTATGAATAGCTCACTCCATTTACTGCTTGGATACAGTAAAACTCTTGTTACCCCACATCGTTTCAGAAACCACACCAATGATCAAATCGTTCATACGCTTCGTCTGTTCGTTCCATGTCGGATAAACCAAAACCGCTGTTTGTTGCATTGCATCTATTTAATTTATGTGTCTGCACCACAGGAAAACATGCAAATTTGATTTAACAAATTAATCAACTCCGATTCGCATTTTGTTACGACATCATCAGGACTTCAGTAAAACTTTAACTGAATGCCAACAATGACGTTTGGAACCATGGTTGAGCACAAATTTGCTTAGACACATGTTTAAATCAACGCAAGTTGGCGAAAGTTTAGCATTCTTTCTACAAATAGCTTTGGCAATTTACAATTTCTATATGTTGCTTAAAGTCTGCAGCCCAACATGGTTTCAAATTGCAAACAGTTTGAAGACCGGCCCAAACGAAGTAAAAAAGAGACTTGTATAAAAAAACCATTCAAAATCGAGCATAAGCACGGGTTATATGTTTTGATTCATTTTAGAAATTGCCTTGCTGTACGAATACTTCTGCGGATAATTATAAAAAATCCGCAAAATTTTTTTTAAAGGATTAAATGCACCCAGGTAAATTCACTGCTCGAATTTCCTAAACTATCCGCATATTAATACAACTTACCAGCAGACAAGTTGTCGAATTAAAAAGGATGGCTTATGATAAATTTTTACATAATTCAAATATGGCATTGGTTTATGAACTTTTAAATCGTTTTCAAATCACTATGATGTAATAACTTTCCAATATGTATTTTTGTTTCGTCGTGCGGGTAATTTGTCATTTCTAGAGGGCTATATTTTTTTTTATAGAAGTGCAACTTCAGTTAGCAGGAATAACGTATATTGTGATTGTGCACTGCTCACATTGAAAGACTCTAGAATGTCTGAAATACTGAATTCAAGCTAGATCTTTCACCTTGGTTAAACGAATGGTTGTTGAATAGAGAGTATGGAACAGTAATCGACGTAATGCATCTTTTTTGTGTTCTTGCACTTTAAGTATTAGAAAATTAAAATCACTGTTGTGGTAATGCAATAATACAAAACTTAGTGATTAAACACGAAATGTTATTGTTCCATATATAATTATAGAACATGCGACATACCATTCAACATACTATGGATCTACTCTACCTATTATATACTGCAAACTACCAACTGTTTTATGCTAAAAGATGAAATTATCAATACAATACATGCTTTATATTCAGTATATTTACTTCCTAAGATGGCATATATCCAGGTGATTCAACAGAACAGATTTAGATACACAGGCAGTGACGGAGTTACGAATAACATTACAACTTTTCCTATTCTGAGAACTAACTAACTGCCAAATATGGGGTTTGCAAGTATTATTTAACCATATTTTAGTGGGTTTCAGTTCACCTGAATAAGTTTGAGAATTACAGATCAACTGGTTGTTCAATAAAAGTTTCTATTTATTCGGTACACGCTCAAAATGCTCGCTTAAAGCGTATTTTTGCAGTCGTATAAATAGAATGACAACGTTAATGGTGGTCTTTATTTAAGAAAAGAAAATATATTTCAGATCATAAATAGAAAATAAAGTCTGGAATTCATAACTGGACACTATTTGATAAATATAGACTGATAAAACAACTCAATATATTCTGCGTTTTAGTTCTTTTCAATACACAGGCAAAAATACTAATACATAGAAAAGTGATTCCCATAGCGGGATTGTACCTGACTACGGACTAATAATAAGGACTTGATTGACTTACCTTGAAGATATGGAATGAGTTTACAAAGAACCGCGCCGAACACGAAGTCTTTGAGCACAATCCCAACTAGGTTGAACGGCATACAAAACACACCAACTAGTAAATCCGCGATGGCCAAATTGAGCAGGAACAAGTTAGTTATCGTTCGCATGCCTTGATTTTGTATCAGAGTCAGAATAACTGCAAGATTGCCAAAAATTGCAAGAAGGAAAATGACAGAGTAGAGACCAATTTGAACTCTCACATCTAGCTCAAGTCTATAAGGTAGCATGGGGCTAGTTGGTCTCCGATTCGCCCCGGAAATTCCAGATCCAATTGTTACTGCTTTGTTTAGAAGGATATCATCACCGACGTCTCCATCCGTGGGAAACATACCCGACTCTAGGAGCATAGTCACATTATTAAACAAAATCGTGCCGTTAGTCAACTCCTCGAAGAGGAGCCCCTCCATGTCCTCTTGTGTCAACATGACTGCTCGTCGTTCACTTTGCACTTTCACACGTATCAACCTTAATGAATAGAGTAAACACCTTTCACTCTTACTAATAGCAGCTACATACCATTTTAGTCATTATTCAAAATCCTATTAGTTGCGTTCTACCCTAACTCATTATGAATTAATCAGAACTGCTAGCCTTAAATATCGTTTTGGCTGGAAAACCCGTAATTTTCGGAACTTGCTGCTCTCGCAAACTTTCAATGACATTTGAGTTGGTAGGTAGGTATGTTGGCAGTTGCTTTCTGTTTCACGAGAAAGGATTAATTATGCGTATCGTATTGTTTTCATGTCACATGCCCATTTAGGCAGTCCAAAGTGAGCTACCTTTTGTAAACAATTTGCAGATCAATGACTTTATAGCTTGTTTAGAAACACAAGTGTCTTTTCTTTCTCTACTTCAAAATGCTAGTCTCCTGCTAAAATAACAAGTTTAAATTAATTGAGACTTGGTTGAACGCTCACTGGACCATGTAGGTTCGTGTGAAGACCATCATATTTTTAATACGTGTCCACTAGAACTTCAACTCACAATTAGCAACCATCACTGGTTGTCTTCTTGCAATGTTTTTGCTTTCCTTTTTCTGATATGCTGACAACTCAGACAAATTGAAGCGAAAGTGAAAAGTTTGAAGTAAACGGAAATATATAGTGGATGCGCCAGAAGTTATGTATTGTCGAAAACTCGTAGGTAATTCTTTGGGTGCACCGGTGCACTGCAGAGGTATATAATAGTCGTTTTGTGGACAAGTATAGAGGAGCGGGGTTTTTTCTTACTTAACTCTGTCAGAATTGGGATAAACGTAGTTTCACTAACTCAACAAGAAGTTCACCAGAAAAACCATAAAATCCATTTCATTTTGAGAGGAGTCAGGCAAAAGCGTTACAGCCCAGCCAGTCAAACACGGTGAAAAAAGAGGTGAAAGTGAAGACGAACGAAACGGGATCACCAGAGAGATCAAATCAAATCACACACGCTTATCTCATCGCTGCTCCTTCTCTCGCTCACCCAGCCCGTCTTGAATTTGTAGTGTAAAGGTATATTATGTACCAAGCATCGGAGCGAGCAAGATCTGACAATCCATCCGACCATATTCTTTTATAGTCAAGTAGCGACAGCTGCAATGGCGAAACTTCGGGCAAACCTTGTTCCGGGGCAATGAGGAAAAACTGTAACAAATGGATGGCTTCTGGAACGTTGGTGAAAACCTGTGCGAAAAAAAATGGAAACGAGAAATGAACGTAAATACCAGATTAGTTTTCTTTATTTAAGTAAAAGCGTCCTGGATTTCTAATGCCTTCCATCCAAGTTTCCAAATAAAAAGTAAAATGCACTTGTGACAAGTAGTGAAGCAAGGAGTCAAGTCAACAAAATGGAAAATTTTTCCAGCTCTCCGACAGACGGCGAATAAACTTGCATAAAACAAGTTAAATAACAGAAACTTTTTGGCTTTATTCATGTTCGTTTGTTCAATTTATCTTTGTTTAAATTCATGCCTCTTCTAATGCAGTGGGTGAGTAGGCCGTCCATTCCTTTCAGACACATATCATCCTACGTATCTATATTGTATATAGTTTTATACAGCGCAACGGTAAAAGAAATCGGAGTACCTAACCACAAAAAAGTACATTTTCTGCCAAATTTTCGTGGGTGAAGATTAGTTATTTGACAATGCTATCGTGTTATTCATCACTTCATTCACTGCCAACATCTCATCTCATCCTCCCTAACTTATACTCTGGCAACCAGTACCAGTAGTACTGGAGTGTTGCATTGGGGATGCCAGTTCTTTCATTTCATTTTTTTGCCAGTCTAACGATAAGTGGTATACCGACATCATACAATCTCAGCTACCATTATCACAACAGCATTACATTCATCTTTTCAATATGTTCTAACATGAAAAGGTGAGAGGCTAGCTGGGACTGGGATGGCTAGAATTGGAACTAGAGTGTGAGAAAAACTTCCACAACATGGTAGAGTTTACGTCTTTTGCAGCTGCCAGAGTGAAGTAAAACTCGCAAATAAGTTTACCCCTTGTTTACCCTCCTAAATTGTCTTTCTTTACTTGCTCATGTGAAGTCATTACTTTTCAACGGGCTATATAATAGCCCATATCCAAAGAAAAAACCATGCCATCATCCCCGGACACTCAAGAGGCTCTCAAAAAATAATGAACCGCTGTACTTTCTTTTGCTTTTCATCACTGTTTTTCTTTGACATTAGTTGACATTATTCACTTGTTTGACCCAAAGGAGAAAATTGATTATGGTAAGATGTGTGCGAATTGATTATATCCATCTTGTGAAAGCCATTAGTCGGTATCATTTAAGTTTTATCACAATATTTACGTGATGCTAAGCCGATTGATAGTTCAACTTGAGACGACTTAACACATAAACTACAGCACTCTTTGTTAAAACTCGCAGATTATTATTATGGTAGGTAGGTCTACCCTTGTGTTCTCCTCCCCAATATTACTAATCTGTCGGATCTGAACAACAAGTTGCAAGTTTCCAATGTTGAGAACAACTCGATTAAGCTCTTTTATTAAGTTTATATTATACGTTAGCATGCAAGTGCGCTTCAATAAAACTAAATGAACACATTTTCTGCCAAGTTAGAACTAATAAAAGTTATTTATAAATTTGGCCACTGGGATGCTACTATCTTTCACGTTGATTTAGTTAACTGGCAGTGTTTTAACAAAATAACAACTTTATAATGATTGTATTACCCTGATTACAAATGAAATTGACAGTTTTCCTTCTCAAACTTTTTCTTGTGAGATAATCATGTTAAAAGAAAATTTTACAACGTTGTCTATAATGCTGAATACCTGAAGTTTCTATATACTGGTGCACAAATCTGACCTGGAGCGGATTAAAGTTATTTTTATCAAAAGACTAGAGCATTACGTTAGAGTGTGGGGCTTGTTACAAAATGAGTTTCATGATATATGCCATTATGTAAAGAACGATATAATGGAAGTAGGACACAAGTCGGTATCCGACTTGTATTTTGAATGATGATGATTAAATTGCCGCGATAATAACTAGTGTTTTAGCCATCAAAACGTGGACTAGCATTTGAGGTACCAGAGGGGCAGGTAGAAAGGCGATGTAACTAGCACTCTCACACTGTGCGCCTTCGTGCTAATCAATGGACAGAATTATATACAAGCAACTATGATGATTGCTGAAAGCTGATAAAAATAATGGCGCTTCAAGATACACATTTCTGGAGTATTGCCTCAAAATAAATTTATCTACATTATGCTGCAAAACGTGGCCCATCTACAAGAAACATTTCACACAACATAAAATTCTATTACACAAAGTAAATTCGACACTCCTTTGTTCCGATGATAAGCTAACGCTAACGATTGTGTATGGACGAGCAGTTGCAAGTAAATACTGGGGAGCAAGAAGAACCAACAAGCATGCAATTTTATGAAACCTATCATAAAGTAGTTGTGAAACGTATTTTTGCTATGACCCGTATGTTCTGTTAGATGTATGTATGTATATTATACTACGTCTCTCAACTTCAGCCACCATCGCCACGCTGGATACTCCTGATCAATGAAATAAATTGCTATATTATATAATTATATGTACACTACTTAGAGCATGGTTGTAGAGTGCTCTCAGCTAAAAATAGCGTAATAATTGTGTAAGTATAGGCATGCCCTTTTTCTGTTTATCCAGGAAACGTGCAACTATGTTGTTGAGACTTTTCCGAATCGGCGCGGTACCAGTGCAAGTAGTTCTGGAAATGTTCCAGTTTCAACGCTGCTAATTGTGATGGATTTGCCTGTTGGTTCACATTCTCCGGCTGAGGTAAGTGTGTGGAGGTGTATGCAGAGTAATGTCAAACGAAGAAAAATTTTGATTCGAAATAATTTCTGTTCCATTTTAAATACTAAAAGTGTGAGAACGCTTCTGTGACTGCAATTTTACGGTACTGTTGTGCAAACCTTTTGAAAAGGACCAGCATATGCTTGGTGAATTTTATTTTATTCCAGAAAATATATTGTTTGTTCTCATTTGATTTCTTTAGAGCACCAGATACTTCTATAATATTCGGTTGTTGATGAACATTTTTTTAAACACAGCTTGCGTGATAAGTAAAATGTCTTACATATTCTTGCTTTAAATTTATATAAACTGGTTTTGAAGCCAAGAGATATAATATTCCATAATTTAATATTTCGAATTGCAGGTTCATCCCCTTAAAAAGACACGTAAGTTTCCCTAACACTTACTCTAAAAAGTTAATCAACAACTTAAAATTTTGTAGAACCACAATACTCCACCACGTTGTCCTGCATTACAAGAAGAATGTTGCAGTAGACGATGACGGAAGGGATGCTTCATACAATTCTAATGGTCGGATTTTAAAGCTGATGTAATGTCTTTTAAACACGCCCACCTCAAATATGTTCGTCTCATTTTTTCTGCTTGGTGACGAAACAATAAACTTGGTTAGAAAATTATTCTTTTGCTTCTGGAAAAATAATGGAAAAACCTGGTCGCTAATTTTTAGTTTAACACATAAAAAGCCATATCATGTAATCGATTGTTATAGTTATGTATTAGCAACAATTTAACTTTCCTAATTGCTTATTCATTTCCCAAGAATACAACATTCTTTATTTCTAAAAACAGCATTTCCAGAGTCACGCTACCACAGTATGAAGGTTTGGATTTATTTGTCAAAATGATGTTTTAAAACACACAAGTTCAAACCTTTCCAAAATGTTTCATTCGAACAGGGTCGATGGTTAGATATTGCGTAAAACAAAAATACTTAGGTAAGACTGAAATTGTAGTGAGTATTTTGTTTGTGTTTCAACGTCCAGCTACCTGGAAGGGGCACCCCGTAGCGAAAAAACCTAAGAAAAATATTATTTTAAAATAGACCCAAAATTGAGGATCGCTGTAAATTACTTAGTCTGCGCCAAAAGCAAAATGTTGTAAATGTTTTCTGATAACGGATTCGAATCCGCACAATATTCCAGACCAGAACACACTTTTCAAGTGAACAAATTTCTGCAAAAAGTCGATTTTAGTATGAATTTTTAAATGATTAAAAACTACAGGCTGCGTAGCTTGAATCATGAAAAGTTCATCGAAATGTATTTAAGAAAAATCAATTTCAGGTGTACGGACTCATTGTGATTGAAAATCAGTTAAAAATCGAAAATTCAAAGACGTGAAATTATGCTCATGGAAGTACTTGTAACACAGATAGAGTTGCGCATTGTTCCATTTTTCCAATATAGCGTTGGAACCAAAAAGTGATCTCGTGCGCAACTCTAAAAATTAAGTCTTGAAGTTGACTAGTACTGAGCTTTGAGCGATCAGGGATGTTCAATCCTCCTAATATAATTGTTGAACCTGAGTATTGATGAATTTTAAGCAACTAAAAAAGTATAATTCGATATAATTTGCAACATAATTCTACAAAATATGCATATTAACCTCTACAAACCATTAAGTGCTTACAAATACTCAGCTTCAACAATTATATTAAGAAGATTGAACATCCGTGACCGTTCAAAGCTCCAGACTAGTCAACTTCCAGACTTAATTATAAGAGTTGCGCACAAGATTACTTTTTGGTTTCAACGCTATATTGGAGAAGAGAACATGGGGATTTTCGTACTTACCTTGAAAAAATGGAATAATGCGCAACTCTATCTATGTTACAAATACTTCCATGAGAATACTTTGTTCAGGAAATTTCTAAACGTCTTCTGAACAAGAATCAGGGTGTTACTCAAATATTGCAGTTAATAAGGTAATAAAAATACCACGAACGCACCCTTTCTAAACGGTATATTCCACCATAAAGCCAGTACAGTAGGAATTATCGAATTTTTTGTTTTGTATGTAACATGTTCTTGCATAAAAATTCCATATTAAAACTCTTTAAAAAAGAACACCAGTTCGTCATAATTTAATAATGTGCTTAATGTAATTAGTCTACTTTTTGCCAGATAATTTAGATAACATTGGTCTTAGTAGACCATATCTTAAGTTGGCTGGACCTATATCCTAAGCAATTCATTTAGTTTTAAGTAGAATTTAAAATCTACCATAAAGCAAAGCAATTCTATCCAAACAATAAAATATATTGGTTTCACAGTAAAAAAA
>LJIJ01001224.1:0-52514 GCA_001718145.1 Orchesella cincta
AAAGAGAGAGATGTCTTGAATTGGAACGTGAAAGAAAGAAAACCAGCTTCATTTGCCATAGATATTGAAGCAAGGCAAGATGCACACATGATTTTAATTCTACACTTCATGAGAAAGACAATGCAGGACGCCTAAAGTATCTTTTGTTGGCTCATTCTCACATATGTTTCATACTTTCAATGGGCAGGTGGACTTATACGCCAACTGACGACGCCAAAAGTTGCTGGTTTTCACGATGGACTACTTAGTGAGTGCTGCGGAGGCCGCTTGTGTTAAGCAGTGACAGAAATAAGTAAAAGTATACGCGTTTCTTCAAGCTGAATCAGATGGTGGTAACAAACAAGACCATGAATTGAAAATTCTACTGATATATCTTTTATTTGGATACGCATCGAGGTGATCTGTTTTTCTTACTATTCTATTTAAAACTGTCAGAACACACAACAGGATAGAGGCTGGTGCATTTGGGAAAGCCTAGCTGTAGTATAGTTCATTTTGATGCCATAACCTTTTGCAATGTCATGAAAAACAGATATCCGTAAATACTGACTTGCAATTGCATACAATCAATAACTTGTGACTGCTTGGTGTAAAACATGATGGCTTAACGGCAGATGGAAGGATGTTATACAAAGAACACTTTTGGGATTGGCGCCAAACAACTGGGGAATGTAGTCTTATTTATACAAATGATTGACTTGGCAGAAGCGTTGTTTTTATGTCAGCGTGCGGAAAATATTGCTTGCAGGTTGGAAAACAATGTTTTTATTATTTCAATATTTACAAAAATCTGAAGTTTTCACTGTGCTTGACGCTAGACCGATAGCTTTATAAAATGTATAGTACAACAGCAATTTCT
The DNA here is from genome assembly GCA_001718145.1 of Orchesella cincta. Classification (NCBI taxonomy): domain Eukaryota; kingdom Metazoa; phylum Arthropoda; class Collembola; order Entomobryomorpha; family Orchesellidae; genus Orchesella; species Orchesella cincta. Next base: position 860 of record LJIJ01001224.1, read on the forward strand.
ACATATAATGAGCTAACGGTGTTTAAAAACAACAAACATCAACACATCATCGGTAATGCCGAGAAGTAATGGTGTTGGATGAACTATATGGCGTGCTGTCTGCAAAGCTCTAAGCTCAGAATTGATCTGTCTCTGGAAAAATGACAAGCCGAACTGGTAGACGATTGTGATAAATGTGAAGGTAAGTAAAGTACAGCATTTGCAGCCATAGCTAAGAAAGACAGTGTCAGTGTTTAGCGCTAACAAGTTTTCAAAGTAATATTATTCATGTTTATACAAAACGTAGAATTCTTTATGTGAGATTTGACTACGCCATATACGGCATCAGGTGTTTCATCATCAACATCATTACTGTACCTTGAACGCTTCCATATAATAATCTTACTCTCATTTTACTTTGGTTCAACATAACAAACTTGTTTTACTAATATAAGTGTAAGGCGAAGTTTTAAAATACGGTGCGAATAATCAAGCTGACCGTAAGTAGAGAAAGGGTGGCCATATAGCAAGCGACAGAGCGGGTGCGCAGTTGGAAAATCATTGTACTACGGAGCAGAGTAGCGCGAAAAATCGCTGGATTGACGGCAATGCGGATTTAGGCGGATTGAATTACGGACTTTATAATCCATACTCAAAATCGCCAAGTAGCAAATTCAAAATGTTAATCCAAAATCGCGTCAACGCCAATATTCGAGTTTTAGAAGTCTCATACAAGTCACTTGTTAATTCCAGTACCTGATTTTCGATCTGGATTAGGATTTTATTTTATTAAATATGACAGTATTTATAGTGGAATTTTCCGTCAAGTTTCTTGTTTTAACAAGGAATATAGATAAATATCAATGAAATATGAAGAAGCGTACTACTTTACATGTATTTTGTATTGTTTTTAATACTATTATGAGTGCAGAAATTGAAGGAATGGTTTCGAGAAAGCAAAAAGCTACTTAAACTTGGTCGGATATTGGGAATTTATCCGCAATAATCCGGATTTGGACTACGTAATGCCAGAATCCAAACTCGCAGACCTCGACATATTGCCTAAGACAGATTAATCCAATCCAGCATACTTTCTGAACTCTGGGAATTCTAAACTCGTAATTCCAATCCGCAATATTTTCAAAATGGCAATCCGTAATCCCGGCAATTCAACCCTTCAAAAGTCGGGATTGGGCTAACTCTTGTACAACGACCAAATGGATGCAAAACATGCCATATTCTTTACAATCTTGAGTTTTGAGAAATGGCAATCTCTGCCTGCAATCGTTACAGGCATAATGGGGCCAAGTACTTCACCTATTGCAAATGTGCAAAATCTCCTAATGAATTGGAGCACATAAGAGGTGATACATTTATTCATTGTAAGCGTAGCATTTGTTTGTTAGCTAATCCAAATGAATGCCTCTTAACATATAATTCCTACATAGCCATCTTAACACAGCTTTGGATTAAATAGTTGACATGAGGTGATTCTACCGGTTGTACTTTCGCATTGGAGATAGAAAGCGATTTTTTATTAATGTAAAATTTATTAAAGAATATATTTAAATTCAAGGAGGCAAATCGATTTCCACAAATCAAGAATGTCCTTTTGCTCAAATAAATGCGGCCGACGGCCACCCTAGCTGTGTTGAATGTGCAGTTATCACAAACTGTTTGTGATTCGAATACTTTTCAATTCTTACGATATTTTTTCGGTTAGGGTTCGTATGGGGTGGCCTTTTTTAGCCCCACGACGGGGGTGGCCTGTCGCGGTCGCCGACAGAGCCTTCGCGACCGGTAGTTACCGGCACTGGGAATAATAAATAAAGTAGAATATCTTTTTCGCGGGCGGTTGGTGCAGTGTTTATGAGCACCTGATACAATGTGTAAATGAAAAAAATTTAAATGCGCTATTAAAATCGGACTTTCGTTAATCAGTCTAGTCAGATGATAAGCTAATGAATTTAAAAAAAAACTATCGTGTTAACACTTCAATTAATGTTCAAAAATAGCAAACCCAAAAAAGCAGTTGATGAAATGCAATTCCACAAGTGGCTTAGGAACAGGCATGACGTTTTCAACATGAAATCTGTCGATAGGGTTGCCTGTGCCACATTGAGAGAAAAATGCATCAAGTTGACTTGGATGAGTGCAGGAATACCTTTCTTGCTTTATAAAGCTTTTCTGTGCATGATACTTCTGATGGAAACCCCTAAGACAAATAGCAAAAGCTCGTATGGTTACAGAACAGAGACAATACAGCAGAGTGTGAGCCAAAACATACTTTGACATTTACCAAAAGGAAAAGTGAGACAGCATGAAATGTAGAAAGGAACCACAGATTAAACTCATGAATGAAGCGAGTTTTACAGTGCAGGCAGTAAGCAGCTAGTATATTTAAAAAAGCAATAATGTCCTATCTATTATCTCTCAAATTAATGAAAACGTGTGCAAGACGTTTCAATGTTATCTTCACGATTTTTCCTTCATTGATGATGTAATCAGTAAACATGTTATATGGTATATGAATCCAATCAACATAATTGTACAGAATGTCACATTAAGTGTGAACTTCGCATTTCGAGGAATCATAATTGAAATAAACTTATTATTATTATTATTACTCAACGTTGGCAGATTGGCGCCCATAAACACTCACAAGAGTCGTCAAATGAGAAAGCCATTACTAGTCATCAACCTTTGCCTCGTCGATGCCCAAAACACAGAAATTGTAATGAACGGTGGTTGTTAATTGGGGATAACCCTTTAACAAGTGCTCCACTTCTGGTGCGAAAAAATGCACATGATGATGATATGATTTCTGAACGTGCTAAAATTGAGTATTTTCACTATTTAAGGTGCACAGCTAGGAAAATTGTAGATTTTCCATGGAACATTTAGCAAGTTGGCATATCACAGCATGGGGCACATATTAAATAAAAATACCTTTATTAAACAAAATTTAGTTTTAGCCCAAAAAAGCGCTCTGCATATTAATGGTAATTATTCTATGAAATAATAATCATTTAGTGAATAAATGTATCATATTGAAATCAAACTGTACAGTTGCATCCAAAAGAGTTGCAATTTCACGCGTTCACGATACGAAACTCGACCCACTCTTCTGGTTACAGTACTTGTTCCATATTCAAAAACACTTTTAGAGCTTCCTGTTTTGTTGGCATGTTGCGAATGATTCGCTTGAATTTACGAATCTCAGTTGACTTCAAGCGTATGAAATAATCGCTCCTGCAGATAGCAGCTGGCTTCAGTGGCTGGAAGTTTTGGAGAAGTTTTTCTCCGGCAAAACGCAAAATCTTAGAAGCATTTTTTGAAAGTGGAATTGCAATACTTGTAAGATGAGGAAAAGGAAACTTTTAGGATCATAAGTTGCTTTGGAATTAAGAGTTCCAGAAAGTGCCAGTTATTGGAGGCGTATGTCAGCAAATGGCGTTTGCAGAGAACTTCTCGCCCTCACATGCTGCTCGCTTGCAGGGCGATTGGTGTTCAGCCGAATCCATTGACGAAGACAGGCAAACTACGTCGGCATGGCAAGAGTCTGGCAATTCGTGAGAAGTTCTCTGCAACGATTTGTGACATAACGCGCTCCAAAGCTGGCACTTTGCTGGAACTCTAATTCCAAGAACTATGATGCCTAAAGTTTCGCTTTCGCTCATCTTACAAGTATTGAAGCTTCCACTTTCAAAAAATGTTCCAGATTTTGCGTTTTTGGGAGAAAAAGGCTTCATCCAAATACTCAGGCACTGAAGCAGCTGTATCTGCAGGAGGATGATTTTCATACGCTTGAAGTCACTGAGATTCGTAAATTCAAGCGAATCATTCGCAACATGCGCAACAAAACAGGAAGCTCTAAAGTGGTATTTTGAATATGGAACAAGTACTGTAACCAGAAGAGTGGGGAGTTTCGTAGTGAACGCGTGAAAGATTGAACTCTTTTGATGAACTGTACAGTTTTGATTTCAATATGATACATTTTTTATTCACTAAATGATTTTATTTCATAGAATAATTACCATTAATTTGAGAGGTTTTTGGGTAAACTAAATTTTTGTTAATAAATATTTTTATTTAAATGTGCCCATGCTGTTGATATGCAACTGCTAAATGTTCATGAAAACTACAATTTTCTAGTGTGCACCTTAAATAGTGAAATACTCAATTTTAGCACGTTCAGAAATCATATCATCATCATGTGCATTTTCGACCAGAAGTGAGCACTTGTTAAAGGGTTGATCCCATAATGTTCATTACAATTTCTTGTTTTGGGATCGACGAGGAAAGGTTGATGACTAGTAAATGGTTTCTCATTTGACGATGTGAGTGTTTATGGGGCAATCTGCAACGTTGAGTAATAATAATAATAATAGTTTATTGTCAATTAGATTCCTCGAAAGGAAGTTACACTAATGTGACATTCTTACAATTATGTTGATTGGATTCATATACATATTAAACATGTTTAACTGATTACATCATCAATGAAGGAAAAATCGTGAAGATACATTGAAACGTCTGCCACACGTTCATTAATTTGAGAAGTAATAGATAGGACATTATTGCTTTTTTAAATATACTAGCTGCTTACTGCTGCACTGTAAACTGCTTCATTCATGAGTTAATCTGTGGTTCCTTTCTACATTTCATGCTGTCTCACTTTTCTTGTTGGTAATGTCAAAGTATGTTTTGCTCACACTCTGCTGTATTGTCTTGTTCTGTAACCATACGAGCTTTTGCTATTTGTCTAGGGGTTTCCATCAGAAGTATCATGCACAGAAAAGCTTTATAAAGCCAAGAAAGGTATTCCTGCACTCATCCAAGTCAACTTGATGCATTTTTCTCTCAATGTGGCACAGGCAACCCTATCGACAGATTTCATGTTGAAAACGTCATGCCTGTTCCTAAGCCACTTGTGGAATTGCATTTCATCAACTGCTTTTTTGGGTTTGCTATTTTTGAACATTAATTGAAGTGTAACACGATAGTTTTTTTTAAATTCATTAGTTATCATCTGACTGACTGATTAACGAAAGTCCGATTTAATAGCGCATTAAATTTTTTCATTTACACATTGATCAGGTGCTCATAAACTGCACCAACCGGAAAAAGATATTCTACTTTATTTATTATTCCCAGTGCCGTAACTACACGGTCGCGAGGTGTCGCGACCGCGACAGGCCACCCCCGTCGTGGGGTAAAAAAGGCCACCCCATTACGAACCCTAACCGAAAAAATATCGTAAGAATTGAAAAGTATTCGAATCACAACAGTTTTGATAACTGCACATTCAACACAGCTAGGGTGGCCGTCGGCGCATTTATTTGAGAAAAGGACATTTCTGATTTTGGAAATCGATTTGCTCCTTGAATTTAAATATATTCTTTAATAAATTTTACATTAATAAAAAATCGTTTCTATCTCCAATGCGAAAGTACAACCGGTAGAATCACCTCATGTCAACTATTTAATCCAAAGCTGTGTTAAGATGGCTAATGTAGGAATTATATGTTAAGAGGCATTCATTTGGATTAGCTAACAACAAATGCTACGCTTACAATGATAAATGTATCACCTCTTATGTGCTCCAATTCATTAGGAGATTTTGCACATTTGCAATAGGTGAAGTACTTGGCCCATTATGCCTGTAACGATTGCAGGCAAAGAATTGCCATTCTCAAAACTCAAGATTGTAAAGAATTGCATGTTTGCATGCCATTTGGTCGTTGTACAGAGTAGCCAATCCCGACTTTTGAAGGGTTGAATTGCGGGATTACGGATTGCCATTTTGAAAATATTGGATTGGAATTACGAGTTTAGATTACCAAGTTCAGAAATTATGCTGGATTGGATTAATCTGTTAGGCAATATTGGAGGTCTGGATTTTGGATTCTGGATTACGTAGTCCAAATCCGGATTATTGGGATTAAATGCCCAATATCCGACCAAGTTTAAGTACTTTTGCTTTCTCGAAAACCATTCCTTCAATTTCTGCACTCATAATAGTATTAAAAACAATACAAAATACATGTAAAGTAGTACGCTTCTCATATTTCATTATATTTATCTATTTTCTTGTTAAAACAAGAAACTGGACGGAAAATTCCATATAAATACTGTCATATTTAATAAAATAAAATCCTAATCCAGATCCCGGAAAATCCAGGTACTGGAATTAAAAGTGACTTATGGACTTCTAAAACCGAATATTGGGTTACGGATTTTGGATTAACATTTTTGAATTTTGTACTTGCGATTTTGAGTATGGATTATAATCCGTAATTCCAATCCCGTAATCCGATTGCCGTAATCCAGGATTTTCGGCTACTCTGTCGTAGTACAATGATTTTCAACTGCCACCCTCTGTCCTTGCTATAGGCCACCCTTTCTCTACTTACGGTACTGATTATTCCACCGTATTTTAAAACTCGTACACTATATTACAATTTGTAATTTGAACAAAGTAAAATGAGAGTAGATTATTATATGGAGGTCAAGGTACAGCTAATGATGTTGATGATGAAACACTGATGCCGTATATGGGTAGTCAAATCTCACTAAAAATATCTACGTTTTTGTTAAAACATGAATAATATTACCTTGAAAACTTGTAGCCTAAACACTGACACTGCTTTCTTACTTGGCTGCAAATGCTGTACTTTTACTTACCTTCACATTTATCACATCGTCTTACCAGTTCGCTTGTCATTTTTCCAGAGAAGTTCAATCTGACTTTAGAGCTTTGGAGACAGCACATATAGTTCATCCAACACCATTCTTCTCGGATTTACCGGATAATGTGTTGATGTTGTTGTTTTTAAACACCGTTAGTTCATTTATGTAGAAATGCTGTTGTACTATAATTTTATAAAGTATCTCTAGCGTCAAGCACATGAAACTTCAGATTTTTTGTAATATTGAAATAATAAAACATTGTTTCCAACCTCAAGCAATATTTTGCACGCTGACATAAAAAAAACCTTCTCCAAGTAATCATTTGTATAAATAAGACTCACATTCCCCAGTTTTTGCGCAATTCCCAAAAGTTCTTCTATAACATCCATCCATCTGCGTTAAGCATATGTTTTACACCAACAGTCACAAGTTATTGATTGTATGCCAATTGCAAGTCAGTATTTACGGATATTGTTTTTTCATGACATTGCAAATTTATGGCATCAAATGAACTATACTACAGCTAGGCTTTCCAAATGCAGCCTCTATTCTGGTTGTGATTTAATTAAAAACTTGATGCATGATGATGGTTTAAGGAAATAAATGTCTTGAATTGGAACGGTGAAGAAAGAAACCAGCTTCATTTTGAATAGATATGAACAAGCAAGATGCGTATGATTTTTATCTACACCTTTCATGAGAAAGCAATCAGGACGCCTAAAAGTATCTTTGTTGCTCATTTCACATATGTTTCATACTTTCAATGGGCATGGTGGACTTACGCCCAACTGACGACGCCAAAAGTTGCTGTTTTCAGATTGGCATATACTTTCTCCGACCCTTTTTGGCATGACAAATGCAATAAAAGTATACGCCTTTCTTCAACTGAATGTAGATGGTGCTAACAAACAGACCATAATGAAAACCTTACTGATATCTCTTTTATTGTATACGATCGGTGCATCCGCATCTTTTTGACTATTTATTTAAGAAAGCTGTCAGAACACCCAAAAGCATATTATGCTCATTTCACTCATTTTCATACATTTATATGCATAGATGCTTTCAGTGGGAGGAATACTCATTCCGAATATACACTTACAGCTAAAAAAGAGCTAAAGAGGACAACGCAGCTATCGCTTGCTTCCACAAGCCAGCGAAATGCTACTCTCTTTCTCTCTACGGAGAAAGTATACTTTGCTTGGAAGGAAGAGATAGGGCTAGTAAGAGTAATCTTTGTAAATCTATTCCAGTTTGCCAGTAAACCACAGCTGATTGTAGAACATCCACAAGCTCACCGTTTGTAGTCCTACACTGTATAAACTTAAGGTTTTTGAAAGCTTGAACTAGCCAATTCGGTCATCATCATCAACATTTCCATTTCAATTGGGAGCATGAACCTTTCACTCTGTCCTTGTCATTCATCAACCACAGGGGAGGATTTCGATGAGTGGAATCCAATGCTCATCAGCCCCGTAAATATTTTGCAATTTTGTGCGTGCGTGTAAAAATGAAAAAATTTAACACGGATTTTTATTATTTGCAGATTTTTCAAAACGTTCTTCAACACCTTCCTGGAAATCAACTCAAAGATGTTCGGTTAGTATGCAGGGTTTGGTGGAAAGAGTCACTGGCTCTTTGGCAGGCCCGTAACGTCAAACTGTACGGCCTGGAGCAGAGCAAGAGTGGTCCGGCCTTTTGGCATATTTAAGAATTTTTTAAAACTTCACAATCACTCCAAAAACGTGTTTTGTTCATAGAATTGCACCAAAATACCGTTCTGGTCATTGAAATACGTCATAGTGTACACCAAAAATGTTAAGGTTATTGAATTAAATGGTAAATACACGGCCGGGCGGCAGGGAAGAAAGAAAAGGCCGGACTTTAGATAGGAAAATGTTCAAACGCATGCAAAAAATTTGGTCAAAACCTTTTAATTTGGTATATTGGTAACATTTATGGTTCGAAAGTCCGGCCATTTCTTTCCTCCCTTCCGTCCGGCCTGGAACGACCGTTCCACCCCGCTCCCCCATCGTTACGGGCCTGCTCTTTGGCGACGCACCAAATGGTTAAAAGTGCGCATAAATCACCCGGATGTGAACTCAAAGCCCAAAAACTCTGTCTTGATTGAAAGCTTCTTCTCATATTTAAATGAGTCCGGAGACCCATTCCATCTTGAAAAAATTCCGTTTCAAAAATACCATTTCCTTAAAAGCAAGATAAGCTTCAACTCCACCGACGGAATTCGTAACGAAATACTTGATACATTTTGTAAAAGGTTTGGGCCTTCGGTAAATGAACTGAAAATAGAGAAATGCACAATTGAAACAAAAGATGACTTTCAACGAATCGTTTTTCGACTTTCTTCAAAACTCCAATATTTGTCTCTAACCGGCAATCTCTACAAAGCCAAGTGCAATGATAAAAACGAGCTCACGAATCTGGAATTGGAAAGGCTAATAGAAAACAAGGAGGATGTTCAATCAAGTCTCATCCACTTTAAACTGGGTATGGAGGACTTCCGACCAACTGACGACGATTTCCTTCCACTCAGCTGGACACAGCTTTTCGCCCACTTTCCAAATATCCGGGTATGACCACCGTTGTTTAAAATGCAGGTTTTAAATCGCAACTATAACATTTAATTCATGTTGACTGTAGAAACTCGAATTTTCCAAGCTACCCAAGAACAATGTGCAGCATGCCCTGCAAGATATTTTACATTCAATCCACGCTCTTCGAACGGAATGTGGAATACTTCAAGAGCTGCATGGACTGGATCTCCTTCACATGTACAAATTCAAACATGTTTTGCGTGTAAAATATAATTAAAAAAGTGTCCTATAATATTCTCGTTTTGCGCTCATTCAGACGGAGCCGCACTAAAGAAGAACTGGACGTGGAAATCATGACAAATATTCACAGCATGTCACTTCCGCTCACCTATTTTGCGTATGAACTTAAATCGCAGCACACAGAAGTCAGACACTTAGCTCTACAGCTAGAAATTGCCTCGAGGACTTTGGAAACCATGCTCATTTATAAGTTTCCGTTTAGCAATCCCTTGGGAGATTTTCCGTATGGAAACATATTTCCAAATCTCAAAAAACTGACGCTAGTTGGACCAATTGTTAAAAATCTACATTTCATGGAGCAAATGCCAAATCTAAGAAGTCTCTGGCTGCTAAATGAATTTCGTGGTACGCATTGATTTAGTAAACTGCTCATACCTCAACTAACTATTTGTCTAACTAATACATTTTTATTAGATTCTGTTATCGACGCCGTCCTTCCCGGCCCTGAAATACGGTATCGGCTGTACCAAGAGTTTGAACATCATAGCGTAGAATGCATGCGAATAGTGGAGAAAGTGGATGTAGTTGCCAACACGGACTTTGAGCGAATGCGTCATTTAACCTTTTCAAATATGGAAGAGCTGGTGGTCGGGTTGGACACCAAGTGCTGCAGTGCGGTGAAAATGATGGAGCTTTCTCGACTGATGCCCAACTTGAAAAGAATTCGCATAAAATTGGATAAGAAAGGCTTTCGTGCAGTATCAGAACATTGGAAACAAATGGAGCCAATGGATTTAGCAAAACTTTTGTGAACGTTTGTAATATGGTTTGTTTTTTATCTTTAGTGCATTATCGGTTTGGAACTTGCATAACTTGTTCTATTGTATACAGTATACTGGTTTCAGATTCAGTGTAAAATATAAATGAGAGTTATTAACGATACCTTAAATCATATTTTATGATAACTGTCATAAGTTATACACATTACTGTATTCAAATGCACGTGCAATCGAAAGCTATTTCCAATTAGTTAATAGGAAAGTTAGAAAGTTTGATCCAGATAATCTTGACAATCCAAAAAAACACCCTTCTACTCAATTAATATCAGTTGGCAAATAGGTACTCAAGATGAACATCAGCTTGAAACGTATTTACAGAACCAATCCTAACATTATCAAAGCCAATTATTCTACCTAAAATGTTTTAAGCGAATTCCATTTCGAAACCTGCTACTTTCCCTATGTGAGAAATGCAGAATTTATTATGTTTACTGTATCCAGGATTGGAACTTGAAGCATAGAAATATTGTAAAAAACAGTTTCGATTTATTTCCATTTGTTTAATTTATAAATGAATCAAATAAATTACAATGTAACTATTTTACTTCTGTATATCAACGGCGATAGATATATGAAATGCATGTCATCGCAATAACCGTGATTGAATAGCATCGGTATGATCTCCAATGCTGTGAAACTGAGAATGAAATATTGCAACATACACGCATTCAAATCTACTTTTCAGTCACTCTCCGAAAAATGCATGTCTAAAACGCATTAGCTAAAACCTAGAGCAACTGCACCTAAACGCGAAAGCAAAAACCGTCAATTCCAGCACGTTGAAAGCAGCATTTACTGGAAAGAACTACGAAGGTTTTCAAAGATGGACATTTCATTAGTGACTTTATTGCGGATTTTAACTAGGTCAAATCAGTACCATGATTATTTGGAATCTTGCACCCATGTAAGAGTACGCATCCATAAGATAAATAAACACTCGGCTGAAAACTACATGTTGTTTGCATGCATTTCCCATTTTATCCTTCTTATGTCATATAGGCTAATGAATCTCATGTTCAATGAGCAACTGGTAGTTTATTTAAAAGCCACATTACTCCGGATAATGTGCCCGTGTATGCTAGTTTTGTATGAGTACGTTGTGACGATGACGTTGATGTCGGCGATGAATCCCTGATGCTACAATCAGATATTTAACATCATAAGGAGTTATCATGGTTTTTATTAATTCACCTGTAAACATTATGATTGCCAAAACTTAATAACATAACTATTCAAACTTTTACTACCTAATTATAAATGATATGCATCTATCTTTCCGCACAATACATCAACTTGCCTTCTCAGCCCGCTCAATATTTTTGTAGGGTCGGTCAGCCTAACTCTGGTATTTTCAGTCTGCAAGTTTCTTCTTGCATCTCAGGCTGTAGCATGTTAAAAGTTGTTAAATTTTGTGCATGTTCAACATAGTTCTTTCATTGTTTAAACGAAAACTGGAAATCAAAATCACAAAGAAAAAACGCTTATTGCTTTCCCTGTTCAGATCAACATGATCAGAGCGGCGTCCTTGAGTAAAAAATCGATGTGTATGATCTTCGTCTCGATAAAGTCTGTTGCTCAGACGTGCAGAAACATTTAGAAATATGACAGATCCCTACTTTCACCACTTGCATACTCTTCAGGGAAAGAGGGTGACACAGATTTCAACCCGCTGTTGCTTTCAGTCACGGTAAGTACTTTTTCGTATGGTTTATAGCATGACGTATGCATTCAGGGGAAAAGTGTCGTTTATTTGAGCGTAGATGTTGAAAGCAAGCAAAAACTTTTTTCAAATGCAACGGTTGGATTGATGCAGAGGTTTCATATTAAATTCGCTTATTTACAATTCCTACTACAGATATACAAATATAACGCAGGTATAAAATAGTATAAAATTATTTATTTAAATAGTTCTTTAAGACATTTGAACTTTGCTTCAATTTAAAGTCATTGAAAAGCGGTGTTCTAAAACAACCCGTATCTCGCATGAAAGTTTTGTACTTACAATAAAGATTTCATGATGATGATCATCCCCTGTGAATTAAAAGGTTTGGTATGTGAAATTACTCTGGGACCGCATTTCTCGCTTGGTTTGACTTTTATGCAATGACATTCTTGGGGTAGAAACATTTTAACATGAAAATTCTTGAGATAATACTATGCAATACAAAATGAATAAAACTATATTTACATTAAGTTAACCATTTGAAAAAAAATTCATTAGAATATTTACCAGTGATAGGTAGATTCTACACCGGATTTCTAACTATGTACTAAATAAAAATGACAGTCCAAATTAGTTCCCGAAGTAGTACTTTAGACTAAAAGTCTGTCAACATACTGACTAGCTTTAACAAGCTTACGATAGTTTGACATTTATTTCATAATACTGAAGTTCAAAGTTTGAATTTTATAAACACACGACCACAAAAGTATGCGGTAATTGTATTAATCGGTCAAAAGCTAGATTTATATTTGCAAAATAGATTATGAAGAGATTCACGTAAAATACGATTATGATAATGCATTAGCTAAATCTTACGTTTGCAACCTTCCTGTAAAGAACATTTCTTTCTCAGAGTTGTGAAAGTGAATCATTAATATGTACATTCTTTACCCGTAACTTTGTTCATAATATGTCATAAAGACTCAGACGGGAATATTCTGGTCCCTAAAACAGTGAAGTACCTAACGATTGAATGTGTACATGGTGTAAATGTCTGTTGCATAAGACACGGTGCATGAATCGTGTTAAGACATAGACCAAAAGGAGAGTTGGAACGTCATTTCCTTTTCTACAAAGTAAGGCAAAAAATTCCTTACCGTTTACTGCCTACGTATTCAGTGTCGTGTTGAGTACTCACGTGATGATGATGTTTGATTGCACTAAAAATATTCATAGCTCTTATAAATATAAATTGTACTCACAGTAACTTATTATTGATTACCCGGAATTAAAAATGAATTTAAAAGAATAGTGAAGATTTTATCTCAGGATTTGACAGACGATACAAACATGATTATGTAACAAAAACCTTCCAACGTGTCATTATACTTGTGCCTCCAGTTAGGGCATCAAAGCGATATGGTCGAATACATTTAATTTTGATGAAAGCAACAATTTTGTAACAGAAAGTTGTAATATTTAAACTAAATATGTTCACAAACACGGAAATATATATTGACTTACTATACCAGGTATCTGAACAATATTAGACGTGAAAGGAAATTTTACAGGTCACAAGAAAATGACCCAGTTGGAATTTTATACAGCAAAACCGAGCTCAATTTATCTTAACTTTAGTGTTGGAAAGAAGAAGGAAATTCAACAAATTTTAACACTTGTACGACACTTTGTAGTGTATATATATAGTAAAAAATGCTTAATTTTAATCTGTACATGATTTCGGATATCCAATTAAGAATTTTATATTTAAAGTAGTTATGATATATTACGAAAGCAGTATTATTTCTGTTTTGAGTTGATACAAAACCAATTGTTCCTACGAGTATGTTCTAGGACGTTTAGGAAACAAGTTATGACGATAAATGATGATATTCCAATGAGATAAATTCAACTTTTCCTTTACATATATTACATTACATATTATGCGTAATTATGTAAGTCCATATCCATTTCAACTCTTCCATACATAATTGATTTTCGGTTGTCCCCGATTCTAAAATGCACATTGAAATGGTTCAGTGGTTAAGTACTGGCGCATTGACATGTTCTTCACTATTTTTTACTCCAAATGAAGTACCTACACCACGTTTTGAAGACACAACGATTATGACAATACGATCCGGATCACATTACGTCCACTTATTAAACTATTCACCGTAGGGTTCCTCAGTTTATAATCGACACCATTAAAGTAGTTACATATAAAAAATATGATAAATTTATGTACATTTTATAACCACGTGTAAATTAAATTGACTTCTAAAAATATATAAAAAATATAGAAAGTAGAAATGCTGTACCAATCTCCCAGCTCTCAGATAAAGTCAGTGCTCTCATTTTCCGTTTTTTGATGACACCGATAATATTCATAAATTCCTTGAAGGATGAGTGTTGATGATGATGAGTTGAGCGTTGAACAGGTTTTGACCGTTCTTTAGTAGCTATCTTTTTAGGCGACTAACAGTTTATTTGAATGGACCGACTTCTCTGACTGAAAATATTAAAAACAATGTGTTATACAGTTTGATGCATTTACAAATGCAGGGGATTTGTTAATTATGGTTATCATCATTACATTCTGTCCTTTCTTAAACACGCATTCCGTAAGATTGCCGCTCATTTTGATGAGGTCAATCATTCGCCTTGTCCTTTGTCAGTATTTCAGCTACCAAAACCTGTACAAATAAAAAGTCAGAAGTTAAAACTCAAATGATTGGTATAAAAGAATAATACCCTGTAATCACTTGTGGGCAAACAATTCTTGAATATTTTTTGTGGCATATAATTGGACAATCAATAAAGTGCGTTTGTTCCAGTATTTAACTGCACATTGCAAAACTTCCCATTGAAAATAATACGGGCTAAAAGTTACAAGTTTACTTTAGAAATTATGAAAGCCAAGTTGAGCTAAAATCGAATTAATATAAAAAACTGAAATTAGTATCAATGTATACAAGTAATGGAAAAGCTCTGCACCGAAGGTAAATAAAACCAATAAATTAAATTATTTCATTACATTACTTGTTGTACGAAATAATTACAGGTAGCATCTCACCTTTCTTAAAATCACTCAAGCAGCTCACGTTGTTGATGATAATAAAGAAGTCATCCAAATTTTCCTTTTAGGTATTTCTCCTACCAAAACCTATACAAATCAGAATTCATAACTGAAACTTGATTGATTGAAATCAATGAGACTTATATTATTATAGGAACAGTCACAAATCTAAACGCCGGTGTATTACTACTATGTTGTTAGTAAACATTGAGTTGATAGAATTGACAAAGTTCACCACGAGCAAATATTTCTTGTCTCCGCACACCAAATTTAGTACTGTACAAAATTGACGTGTGCAATTCAAAATCTTTAACATTGTACACATTTAGCTGAACTCTCTAGTTATCAGTTAATGAAATTGTTACAAAGGACTATACATTTTTCAAAAAATGTTGTAATGGAAGCAAAACCCTCGTCACTAGAAATACGTGTCATATTTATCCTTCCGTAGCTATTTGAATTTCTAATGTTGAAGTAGAATGCTCCATTTTGCTGTTGCAAGTTTAAGAAGATCTCAATTACATGATAATTTACATGTCCATACAATACAATTGTCATATACAATTCCTTTACCTGCTTTCTGCACCGTTGGAGAGAAAGGATTGGATTCCTACATGACCTTCATCAGGGTTTTTCATTCTAAGAAACTACTTTCTTCAATATGCATCGGGTTATGGTACTCTGATATACCTAAAAAGAATAAAACTATTCATTAGTAGTACATCAACACATTGTAGTTATTTTGGAGATCCCGGTATTACTTTCGGTAAATAGAAAGTCCACTTTATCTGATTTTATCCTGATGCAATCCTGTACCTTTTCATCATTGATGCATCGGTTTTGATGACAATAATGGTAGGCTTCCAGTTTCCGCATTTGCATGATGGCAGTGATGATATTCATTCTAGGTACATCTCTTTTCACTTTCTCAACCCAGTTGAAAGGTAGTTAACCTGGCAACTAAAAACTGCAAAAACACTATGATTAACTAATGAACTTGATTTGATACTCACAAAAAAGGAGGAATTAAGTTTACCGAAAATTTCATGAATTACATTTCAAAAGAGCCTGTACTCTGGTCTCTCAGCATTGCCAGTGCGTATTTTCTTCATTCATACTCGACTAGTTTTTTGCTAAATCTGCAAATAATAAATTTCACACTTAATGCTGAATTAGTTCAGTCAGATTTCTTCTCTTGAATAGAATGATAATATGGATGAATTACCATTTCCAATGTTGAGTTCCGTCTTCTTCGTCACATCTTGAAACACATCACCTCTTCTTCTTTGTCCTCTACCCCTTTCTTGCAACATGTCAATAACTGACTGTGTTTGCATTTTAAAATAAAATTATTTATAATAATATTTTATTTGTTTGTTTATAGTATATAGAATTGTCCAGACACTGTAATGTACTGGGCTCCAATTCTCATATGTTGTTTATGACAATAATATCAAAACCATTTTACTGGCCAAAGGCTTCATTTACCGCCATCCAACATGGGAATGGGGCGTCTTACAAATGAGGAAGTGTTGATACCTGTTGCAAGCTTTTGTAGATAGCTCAGTTTATGTACATACTATGATGCATGCTCTTTGACTCTTTGTTCATGAAAACACGAACGAAACAAAGTCTGCGCGTGTGTATGGAAATAAATGCATATGAAATGCAAAGATAGCGTATTTTTTCAAAAGCTTATTTCATTAAAACGACATGGGAAAATTCATCGTTATCTATCAAGAATGAAGTTTTTACTCTAATGCAAGAATTCAATTTGATACTTTTCAACTTGCGGTGAAACAATCTTTTTGTAGATGCCAATCCTTTTTAAATTCACAATACATAAATAGTTTGGGAGATATGAAAGCAAGTTTTAAATCGGAAGTAACAAGCATTACGACATAATCTCCTTCTTTCTTTTAATTTTCTGCTGTATACTATCTACAAAGCGTTGTCTACAACATTTCTTACTTTACCCCAGTCCGATTAGTCGTAAATAATTTGCAAAATTTTTACGGATAAGACTTGAACTTTCACACCAGATCCAGATTGATCCATCATATTTATTTGGTTTTTACTTTTCTTTAGCATTGACTGAATGTCGTTAGCAGTTATGATTGTTGTTGTTAAATAATTGAAAAACGATCTGCATTTGCATGAAAATATTTGTTCATTCACACAATCTAAGATAATTTCCTTTCCCAAAAATGACCTGCTTTACTCTATTTGGTAAATTAGTCTCTGTGACCATCGTAATTTCTTCTGGCTCTTGGTGTCAGAGCCTACTCAAACGAGGACCAACTTGGCCATCATGTCCATGAATTTTTGAAGAAAGTGGGAGCAAATGGTGAGCACTTGCTCATACTACTGCCATAATTTTATACAATCATAAGCGTCACGCTTAAAATTTAATTTATGTATATGCTAGAAAGTGCGAAATGCTATCTTAAGAAGTCATAGGTGTTTGTACACCCAGAATAAAGGTTTTCTCAAATCTTCGCAAATGATTAACAAAGCTCTCATTTGAAAGTGAAAGCTATTACAAAATTCAAAAAAAACATTCAAATAAACCTCGACCGAAGGGTGAGTTGGTGGCGTTCCGTTGCAACAAATTGTGTCGCAATGTCAGTTTTAATGGTGTTTTGGAAATTTTGAAGATAACGATATTGACACTCTACGTAATCATTTTCATTACATCACCAGCATAATAATCGTCAGTTTTTAGATATCTGAGAATCAAATAGTTCTTGAATATAAGCGGTTTATTACGCAATAAAATATTCAAAAGAAGCATTAAAACGTTGGATCTGCTTAAGTTACTATGCTCCAAATTTCCAATCTTTTAACATTGTGACCGTTTATCAAAATTTGCTGTATTGCGAAATAATTTTTCTGTTGAAATTAAGCAAAACTAATTACCAATTGTCAGAAAGCTTATCATTATACTATGCGTAAATTCTCGTGAAATTAATTGTAGATACGCAGAGAATCTCGACGTGCTACAACTTTGGTTTCATGAGCAACGTCAACAAAAAGCTCTTTGGGGATAGTACGGCAAAACAAAGAACTTTGGCTTTTCTGTTGAGTATGCACACAGCGAGCAAGCAGGTTGTGAGATGAGATGATGTTGATGACGACGTCAGCGCCACTTTTGACAAGAGAGCCTTGCCACAACAGAAATATCAACTTGTGTTTGCAGATTCATTTCTGAAACTGTGCTTGTATTGCAATGACCTATATTGCAATGCACTCACATTCGGCAAATTTGCAAACTTGCAGTGAGTATTTTTTTTTATATAAATGGGTTAGACTTATGGAGGTGATGCGCTGAATGGAGTTTAATTGAAATTCGGGAAATATTCTTAATAGTCCGATACTAATATAAATATGGATCCGTGGCAGAGAGAGCACATAAGAAAAAATTTCTCCGAGCTAATTAGATTGACAAGTTGCAACACAAGTTGTATCACAACTCTCATTGAAAAAGGAGTTCTTTCAGAAGATGAAGTAGCTGCGTTGGTATGTTTTGTGAAGCATGTAAAAATATTAACTTAAACAAACTGTAATCTTCATGAATTTCTGGATTTAAGGATGCTACTCCTGATGAAAGGAAAAAAACTAGGATGCTGTATGATATTACTTTAACAAAGAAGGGGTCTTACGGCCATTTGATCACTGCTCTAGAGAACGGACGCCAGACTGGGGCTGTGTGGATTCTAAACCAATTGACAGCTGAAGAAGAGGTTGAAAATGGATTGGGTGCAACAGAAACGGCTTCATCTCCTAAGCGAAGAAAAGTAGACAAGAATCCAATTAAATTTGAGGTTTTGTCTCCTGTTGCTCATTTCACCGGAAGAGAATCTCAACTTGTCGACCTTCACCAGAAACTCCAAGGAAATGAGAGGAAGCAAGATGTAAATTCGCAAATCGTTTCGGTTGTAGGGACAGGCGGAATAGGAAAAACAGAGCTTGTGAGAAAATATGCTCAGGAATATGGAGAATATTACGACGGAAATGTGGTGTGGATCAACGCTCAAAATGAAGGCACACTGCGGCAGTCATTTAGCAGACTGCTTTCAAACGAACAAGTTAGCAAGAAGAAAATGGATCTAGAGACGATTATTGACAAAGTTTATGCTAGATTTTCCGAAAGCAAAGCCCTCTTTATTTTTGACAACGCGGAAAATGCGGAGTATTTGCACAAGTATCTTCCTCTTCGTCAGTCATCATCATCATCACCACCACATGTTTTGATCACGTCAAGGGATAGAGAGTGGAGTTTAGGCACTGAGGCTTTGCAGTTGGGCGAGTGGGAAGAAGAAGAAGCAATCTGTTTTGTGAAAAAGGGGCTGAAAATAGAAAACAATGATAATGACGATGTTATCATAAAATTAGTAAGGAGATTGCAATGCTTTCCTTTGGCTCTCTCGCAAGCTGTCTCTTTCATCAAGCAAAGTCGGATGCTACGCAATTTCAGCATCAACGACTATCTTGAATTATGTGAAAAGAATTCCGAAGAGCCACTTGACTTCAAGAAATCTCCGTCGGAGCTCAACACTTACCGGGATACTACTTTAACCACATGGAGAGTGACAAAACAGAAAATCGCCTCAGACGAAGAAAACGGAGAATGTGCCATGCAAATACTTAACTCTATTGCTTACTATCTCCCAAACCAAATACCAATCCGTATTTTTGCCAATCTTTCCGATGGAGATGAGTACCGAGACGCGCTTCAGTTGCTTGTGAAGTACTCCATGCTCAATGTTAGTATAGAAGATGAAACTGTAAGTATTAACCAACTTACTCAGGAAGTAACCCGATTCGAGTCGAAAATAAATAATCAGGACGAACTTGCGCTCAGGACGGCGTTGCAGCTGGTGTCCTGGGAAACTGAAGATAATTTTGATGAAGATTTACTTTATCATATTGTCGCTGCATATAAATGTAGTTTTGATGTAAATACAAATTTGAGTGTGGAGTTCAAACATCTTCCCTGGAGAATTGTGAGAAGTTTCAACTTGAAATTCAGATGGGAGGAAGCTAAGACGGTTGGAAAAGAATTAGCAGCTCTTTGTAAGATTTTAGTATCACAAAACGATCATGATCTCATCAAATTACAATTAGAATTAGCTGAAGTTGAAAGGAAGCTGGAGGACGACATAGAATCTAGCATGGAAGGCCTTGAAAGACTGTACAAGATATGCGTGAAAAATAAAGAAAACTCTTTTACGGAGAATCACCTTCTGGAAGTTAGAAGTGTTGTGGTGAGGTACTATCAGAAAATGGGACGATATGGAGAAGCGTTGAAACGATACCGCAAAACCTTTGAGCAGCAGAAAACGCTTCCTAGTCTGAATAATCATACAGCTATTGATAAATTGATAAAACTTGCCAAGAGTTTTCTGCAATTTGGAATGATGGAAACTTCTACTGAGATGAGTGCACAAGACTGGACAGAGCTGAATTCAGCGTTTTCTTTTGTAAAAAAAGAACGCCAAACCAAGCTGGGACGAACTGAAAACAATTTTTGTTGGAGCCACACAATTTATAATGTTGCCTATTGCCTTTATGAAAAATTTGACACGGATTACGCTATCAATATCATTAATGATCTAATCCAACGCTCAACAAAGTTCCGTGATTCACGTTTTTCCAAACTTGTGACTGGATGTCTGGCTTTTCTTTGTTGTCCAAGTGAAAGAAAAAAAGAGAAACTACGATAATATAATTTAATTAATTGAATTACAAAGTAAATTATAAAATAAATAAAAAAGTATTTCAAGTACCAAAATCATGAGTTTGGAGGAGGACAAAGAAGGTAATTGGAAAATTAAATATAAATATCATGGAAAGTGTGACGAATCTAGATAATTACTTAAATCAAATTTAAATATTTTTTAAATTATTTGGGATATAGTAACAACAACCGAACTGAATATTAAGATGTGGACAAAACATTTGCCAAGAGGTATAGCAAATGGGACGTTCTTTCAAGATGTAATGACGATTTCACCCATTACGAAAGTAAAAAACAAACTTGATACACTGTCAATATATTGTTGTAAAAAACAATTCAAATTGTTAGTATTAGCAACTATGACTTATGTTTTGAACAGGTTTTGGTAGCGGATATGGTTGCGTGAAATGAAAGAGCTGAATTGACATCACTGCATCACAAACATCATAAGCCTGTGAGATTGATTAACGAGTTTAATTTTTAAAAAATCATAAAGCATTTAATTTTTGTAGTATTAACAATTTTAACAGCTTTTGTATGTTATTATGCAAACTTTTGTGACTTAACTAGAATTTTTTTTGGCACAGACAACGAAGGCAACGAACAAATAAATGGCCAGTTTTTCTCAGTGTTTTGAACAAATCATCGTATTTCATCGGAACATGAAAAGTCGACACTCGCCATCATCATCAACATCATTTCAATGTCTGTCCATTGCCAGTAAAAGAAAATAAGAAATGGATGCAGATTGGGACTATTTGTTGAGTTCAACAGTGAAACGCTCATCATTAAGTGCAAGTACAAACACTGCCAGTGTTTTCTGCCATTTTAACTAGTGGTCAAATTTCCACGACGAGTTTAAGATTCTAAACAAACTGTAATTAGTAATTCAAATGGCAAAAATCTGAGCACCATAATAAGTCATCTAGCAACTACTCTTTTTCTAAATATTTAATGGTTGAGATTTGTCTATCAATTTCACAAATTATAATATTTTTAACGTTGGATAGATGCCGAGAACAAACTGTTGATACATTCAGTGAATTGAATTGAACTTCGGCCTAACAGTGATCTCAGATAATTTAGTTTCTTAGAACCCATATAAAAATTTAGATTTATAATAAATTATTTACATCATGCAACTGCCAAGATAATTTAAGCCAAACTATGTTGTGTTAAATATTGTCTGTAACAAATCCATGTTTGCAAATAAATGCGTATTTTAAGCATTAAATTACCTTTAGCAGTCTCTTAGAGAAAAGTCAATGATTCAAATACGTAAAATTTTAGATGATTGTGTTTATATACTGCAACAAAACAAAAATATGTAACTGCATGAATTGTCTTGCAATTTAAAAACGTCGTGTTTAGCTTTTTCATACTTCCCATGTAAATTTGAAATGAATTGGTGAAAGAAGGTGTATTTGCATTGATATTTTTGATCAAGTTGAGTAGTATTGAGAGATAAATGTGAGAAAACGGCTAACATTCTACAATACAGTACTGTACCGTGTTTGTCTCTATTCTTTTCGTGTACTTTGTATGTGGGCCATATCATATTTCTCACTATTTCTGAATGTTGTATTGTAACATAAAATAAGACGTCAATGCACTTTTACTTTGTGCTGTACTGCACTGTTCTTCTTTGTCTTCAAAGAACGGGATATGAGAATCACAAGGAGAGAAGTTGCTTGTTGCTTTCCCGGTTTATATCAACAGGAGGAGCCATACTTCAGTAAGTAAACAGTAAACTCTCTTCTAAACACAACCTGTCGCTCACACACTAAGGAAACATCCTTCTCTCTTCTTTGTTCAAATGACAGCTAACTACTTTCACCACTTGCATATTATATATGGATTGAGGATGAACAATATTTCAACCCTTGGTTGCTCTCATTTTTTGTATATCTCACCTCCTACCTTTATCAGAATGGTGTATGTATTAATAGTACTAACTTTTCCTCAACTGGATGTGAATAGTGAATGCGAGAAAAAACTTTTTCCAAATAAAACCGTTGGATAGATACAGAGACATATTCAAGTTCATACTCAATTCACTTATTCACACTTGCTACTACAAATGCACAACTACAACGCAGAAGTTTAATACTATTATTACTTAAATAGTTCAATAGCAAAAAAAAATTAAACTTTGCTTCCATTTATAATTACTGAGAAACGGTATTCTAAAACAACCTGTATTTGGTATGAACTTTTTGTACCTACATTAAGCATTTGATGGTAATCATCATCATCATCGTCTGTGATTTAGAAGTTAAATGTGAGAATTACTCCGGAACCGAATATCTTGCTTAGTTTAACTTTAAAACAGTGACTTATTTGGGATATAATCCATTAGAACAATTCAAAAATTTTAAAATAGTTTGAAACACTATGGAATGTATAAAATTGATGTGAAGAGCATTTATACGTAACACCGAACTTCCTGAGATTGACAAACGGTACATATTTAAAATTCAATTTCAATTCATTTGTGTTTAAACGTGATAGATGGATTTTACACATGATTAGTAACTACGTACTAAGTTAAAATGAGGATGTAAATTAACTCAACAAGATAATAAAGCTGTATTAACATTTTATCAATTTAAAAACGAATTTTGTAAAAATACCGAAGGTTTGCGATTTAAATAATACCAAAAGATTAAACTTAAACGCATTTGATGGTTGTATTAAACAGTCAGAAATTAGATTTACGCTTGAAGAACCGATAATTAGAGAGCTCACGCAAAATACAAGTATGATAATGCTACAGCTAAGCCTTCCGTTCGCTCAGCAGAATTTCTTTTTAAATATGTTACAGAAAATCATGAAGGCATTTGCCGTAAAGCCCTTACTCATTCCATTGTTCACAAAGCTTTTCACCGATTCAGACGTAATTATTCTTGTACCAAAAACACTTCTGCCACATAGATTGTGTGTGTACATAATATAAAATCCTCTTTTTATCAGAAACCGCGCGTGCAACATGTTATAAAATAACTAAATTGACACATAATTTGACTTGACTTGACACAAAAGTACTTTCAGCTCACAAAAATCCAATTGTACGACCACATTACCTAATTATTGATTGCTGGGTAGTAATAAGAGATTGAAAATAATGAAATTTAGGGTTTCATCTCAGGGTTGGACTGACTATAAGTTAACATTAATATTCAACATAAAAATCCTTTCTCCGTTTCACTAGGCATATACCTCGAGGTATGGCATCAAAGGGATAGTATCAAATACATATAAATTCGTTGAAAGTAACACTTTTGTAAGGTTTAGCTGTAAAATTTAAATGTAATGGGGCCGAAAAACACGGAAACAAGTATCGACTTATTACAGCACGCATATAAACAATAAAACACTTTACATGAAATTTTACAGTCCACAAGAAAATGGCCTATGTGGAATTTCAAATTGTGAAACTGAGTTCAGTACATTTTAGCTTTTAGAATAGAAAAACAACAAAAAGTTCAACAAATTTAACAATTGTACGATATTAAAGTATTTTTCAGTATATATGCAAGTATAGTTGGGGGGAAAGTTACAATTTTGAATGATTCCGGATACTTACGTAGAACACTTGTAGTCAGTAAGTATAATATGTGGAAGTAGTAGTATTACTTGTTGAGTTACAAAGGAAAAGGATGGTTGTATAAATCAGTCAGAAATTAGATTTACGCTTGAGGAACCGATAGTTAGAGAGTTCACCCAAACTACAATTGTGATATTGCTATAGCTAGCTATAGGTTTGCAACCATTCTCCTAACAGCATTTTCTTATGTTAACAGATATGTAATAGAAAATCAGTAAGACTCTTGTCTTATAGCCCTTACTCTTTCCTTTGTACACAACGCTTTACAACGATTCAGATGGGAATATTCTTGTCCCTAAAACACTGTTATGTACCTAAAGATTGAATGTGTACATAATGTAAATATCTCATTGCATCATAAACAGTGCATGCATTGTATTAAGACACGTACTAAAAGGAGATTTGAGATCTCGCTGCTATTTTGACCAAGTAAGATATAAAGTTCATTGCTGCGAACTGCTGATTATTCATAAAACACCGCTTTAAATAAAAATGACCTTGCACATGTATTATCCTCTTTGCGTCAAAATCAGTGCGTGCTACATGTTAAGAACTAAAATGACACGTGATTTGACTTGACTTGAAACACAAGTATTTTAGCTCATAAAAATCCAATTGTACACCTGCAGTAACTAATTATTGATTTCTGGGTAGTACGAAGTCATTTAAACTGAAAGCCCCGAAGATTTGATCCTAGATTTTACATGACTATAAAAATATCTATATGTAACAAAATACTTTTACCCGTTTCATAACACCTAAGCAACAAGTTATTGTATCAAAGTGATATTATTAAATAAATATAAAAATTTTGTAACATTTAGTTGTAATATTAAAATTTAATGGGTTGACAAGCATGGAAATAAGTATCTGAACAATTAAAGATTTGACGGAATATTTTACAAGTCACAAGAAAATGCTCTACTTGGAATTTTATACAGCAAAGCGAAGCTCAATTCATCTTAACTTTAGTATTGGAAAAAAGGTTAATTCAACAAATTTTAACACTTGTACGATACTTAAGCAGTTTGTAGCATATGTATAGTTGAGAACGTTTAGGATAAAACTATAAATAATTTCGGATACCTAATTAAGTAATTTACTATTTCAGTGATTAAGATATATTACGAAACCAGTATTATTGCATTTTTGAGTTGATACAAAATCAAGTGTCTCTACGAGTATTTATTTGAGCGCTAAGGAAAACATGAGGACAGTGGGTGATGATAACCAAATGGGATTCATACAACTTTTCCTCTACATATATTATATAATACACGTAATTACGTAAGTCCATTGGCTATTCAACTTCGCTTACATAATTGATTTTCGGCTTTCCCCAATTTTAAATTACACATTACAGGCGTTCAGTTGTTAATAACTGACGCTTTGACATATTGTTCTCTATTGTGTACTCAAATTAAGGTATCTATGCCACGTTTTGAAGACACAACGATTATGAAAATAGGATCCCGATCTCTTTACTTCCACTCATAAAACTATTTACAGTGTGGTTTATCAAGTCATAATCGACACCTGTAAAGTTAGTATGTATAAAATACAATCTTTATGTACATTTATTAGCAATATATAAATTGAATTGGCATCTCAAAATGTACTAAAAATATAGAAAGTATTAATTCTGTACTTTTCTCTAGCTTTCAGATAAGTCACTGCTCTCATTTTCTATTTTTTGAGGACACGAATAGGCATAATTTTTTTGAAAGTTAAGTGCTGATGATGATGATAAGTTGGGCGCTGAACAGGTTGTGACCGTTGATTAGTAGCAATCGCAGCAAGTTACTAGAAGTTTACTTAAATAGACCAACTTCTCCGACTGAAAATACAAAAAACAAAGTGTAAAACAGTTGGATGGTTTGCAAAAAATGCACCGGATTTGTTAATTATGTTTATCATCATTACATTCTGTCCTTTCTTGAAACACATTCCGTGGGATTGCCGCATTCATGATGATCAGGTCAATCATTCGCCTTGTACTTTGTAGATATTTCAGCTACCAAAACCTGTACAAACCAAAATTAGAAGTTAAAACTCAAATCATTGGTATAAAGGATTATTATCCTTAAAACCATTGCTCGAAACTTTCAATACACACTAAATACCAAATATAAGGTATTATAAAAATACATCACTT
This sequence comes from Orchesella cincta, assembly GCA_001718145.1. Lineage (NCBI taxonomy): Eukaryota > Metazoa > Arthropoda > Collembola > Entomobryomorpha > Orchesellidae > Orchesella > Orchesella cincta. The sequence goes on from LJIJ01001224.1 coordinate 27,410, forward strand.
GTGGGCAAACATTTCTTGAATATTTTGTTGTGGTATGTAAATATTGGACTATCAATAATTTGTCATTTGTCCCAGCATTTAACTGCACAATGCAAAATTTTCCACTGAAAATACGACGAGCTAAAAGCATTAAGTTTTATTTGGAATTTATAGATGTCAATTTGAGCTGAAATCAAACTAATATCAAAAATTGAAATTATTATCAATGTAGATAAGTAATGGAAAAAGTTGTAGATTCAATTATTGTAAATGGCTACTGCAAAAAAATTGATTAACGCTGAATTTGCCCCTTAAGCATTCTTTTTACAGAACTATAAGTGCTTTCTTAGCACATGAATAATTGATTTTCTGCTTCCTGCTCTTTGGAAATACATATTACATAGGAGTTAAAACTGAGATAGTGACTAATTGTTCACTTGTACGTATAGAGTGATATTACAGCGTTTGTGTTGAGTACGTGGAATCAATTGTGACGAAAGCCCACTTCCACTCATAAAACATTTCAATGGTTAGTTCTTATGTTCATAATTGACGTCTGTAAAGGAAAAAGATACATAAAACTTATCATAATATCCACTTAAAAATCATGGATGACTTTTCCCCATAGATGATCCCTTACGTATAGATAAGTATTTAAAAACTGACATTGATTACTAAGGAATTTCTTTAATATAAATCCAACATGTGGTTCCGTTAAATTGTGGTTGCTCGACAGGCCGGTATCGCCATAGGATTGGCACTGCATAATGTTTACAATGTAGTGTGAGCAAATTTAAACTCCTCAGTACACCGATATGTGTAATATTTCTACGTGGACAACAATTACAATATTTTTGTCTACTTTTGAAGAAAATAACAAAAATTGCGCAAAGTCACCGAACAAAATTTAGATGAAATTTAGATAATCATGTTGAAGCTTAATTTTCACTTATGTAACTATGTAATTGGTACCTTTAACTGAGTAGAAGACTCTTGTATAGTATTTTAGCACCGTATTTCGTTTTGAAGCCTGATTGCATTGTCATTTATACTTATTGAAGTTGCTTCACCGGAAAACTGTTTTGTCTGTGATTGCCACCTGTGAAATATACAGAAATAATTAAACCCATTATGGTGTGATATTTTGCACTGATCCATGATTTTTTATTGTAAACTAAATTCTTAAGTCAAGTATTGTTACCTGTGAATTCATACCTATTAAAAATGAATGTCGTGCAAGCCAAAATTCCCTGCAGCTTATGACAAAAAAATATGGACAAATCTAAGTAGCGTGCTTCTAAAGCTCAGTTCTGGCGCTGGCATCATGAATCAAGAATGACCAGTGATATCATCCTATTTACAACTGACAATAGTTGTTAGTCAGTGAGAGTGAATTGATGGTCATCTTGATGACTGCATCGTGGCCTTTTCTTGGTATTCTGCAGTTCTCCTGAAGTAGAAAAATTATTCTGAATATAATACAAAATATATAATAGCAAAACATCTCGATTACTTTCGTATTACTTTACTATTGACTTTTCAGAAAATTTTCTCAGATTTCACATACACAATGATATGTCAATAACCCTTCTTTCTGATTTCCCTTAAGAATTTGGAAACAGCTACAAACAACTTGTGAGTATCAAAATGTGATCTGAGAACCTTTTTTGATTAAGTGACACCAATAAGTTAGACAAAAGGACTAAACTGAATACCACTGTTGTGAGTTTGAGACTGTCACCAACTTGTTAACGACGATTTGTCGTACCATAGCAAATAGCGGTTCTTAAATGCACTTGATTCAAGCTTATTATGATGTTTAAATGCTACAGCAGCAATCTGGACAAACCAATTTTTGATAGACGAAGTACTACTGGTTATAAAAAAAGCTAATATGAGTCTGATCATCTGAACTCACGAAAATTGGTCGTTTTTGCAATGCAAGCACCCCCTTCCTGTCATTGAGTACACTGCCGTCCGGAAATTTCGTCAATGATGTTTCGGGCTGTTCATACCCAGCCCGTTTTTCTTCTTCTCATCATTTTTTCGTGTTTTAGTAAAAACACATTGCACACTGCTAACCTTTTTCAATTTTCAGGTTTTTCCAGTGATTAACTCACTGATTGCATCAAAATCATCAATATGGTAAGTGTTTGCAATAGTTTGGTCACCAAAACCAACCAAAACATGGTTGTGTGGATTTTGAGTACATATGAACAGCCCATGACGTCATTTTTTAAAAATTTTCTTTTGTTCATAACTCATAGACGCATGAAAATGTTTTCTCAGTTTTTTCTGAGTGGGTTCTTAACTACTTGACAGTTCGATTCTATTATTTTGGTGATATCATTTTCATGCGTCTTGCTTTTAAAGCTGGTCAAAGTTTACATTGTTAACTGCCAAAAATTTCGAAATATCAAATTTTAAATTTTTTGGCATGTGTATTAACGGTATTCATAACGTTTTGGAATAGCCAAGTTGTCTAATACTTTTAAGTTTTCATGTAAATAATTATTTTATGTTGCATCATAAATTTGAAAGTTGCCATATTTAAGTGAAAACTGCAAATTTAAAATATCTAAAAACTACATATTTTTCTTCTTTAAAAACTGAATTTATCTGCATATGAAATTCCCGAATCAAAATTTTGTCGCCGACCAATTTTCCTGAGTTCAGAAGATTAGACTCATATACGTAAATCCAAACTCAGACAATTTTACTTTAGCAGTAAGTTTACGGATTTTTTTCAAATCTAAGACAATTTATCAGACATTATCAACATCAAATATAATTGGTCTACAATTCAGGTAGTTCAGACATTCACATTGTCAGCAACTGTTTAGTAAGAAATTAGTTCTAAATATAATTAATTGCATAATGCTGTTTAATTACCTATTGCTTAGATAGTAGACAGCACTCCTGAAAAAGCCGAATTTGCTGACAAGTACTGTGTTTGTTCAATTACTGGATGTTTTCATTCATTGTCTGTCGTAAAAAGTGTAATAATATTAAATAACCCTGTATTATAAATTATACGGAAAAACCTCGTCAAACATCGTAAATGTAACATCATACAATGATGGCTGATATCAAGCAAATGTCCAAAATTGTCAAATGGAATCCTCAACTTCCCACACAGTATATGGTTTTTTTGGGTCCTAAATTACAAGAAAAACAGCACAGTATTTAATTGGGTAATTACAATCCATTAAATTTTAGAAATCATAAAACACATCAAGGTTTCATTGATCTATATTTCTGTAGGCTTTATGCCTACAAAACCCCAATCCGTATGCAACGCAAATGTTAGTTTGCTTGAATTGATATTGCATATTTTAGGTAATTGAAGAATGGTATAGTTAATTTACCATTTAAATAGCTTTCTGCATGCCACACTAGTTAGAAAGTGGGTCACTTTTCCCCCTATTGCACTAACGATTCGGTGTTGATGATGGTGATTGTCGGTGAATAGTCATCCATTGATTCTCCAGTAGAATTACAGCTCAGGAACATTTTAGTGATGATGATGTCGATCATAGACATTTCTGCAGACATTTCCGCTACAAAAAGCTGTATTAATAAGAAACATTAGTTTAAGCTTAAATAAATGGCTGCTACAAATGTACATAATCTTTCCTAAGTATTACTCAAAGCTGTCAAAATCCACTCTAATAATAAATATATGCTACTACAAAAATATATACTTCATTCGGTTAACATTTAGTTGTAATACTTAATTGTTACAGTAGCAAAAGAACGTAAAAATCGACTTATTACAGCAGTTATCAAAAAAATACAAAACTAAGAGAGTCGTAAGTATTATCGGCTACAATTATTAAGTTTTACTTTTCATTTTAAAAGGAATAAAAATTTGCTGCGAGTAATTTAAGTCAAATACACACAATAAGGATGATTGCGTGGATTCGACTTACTCGATTGAGATTTCTATAACGTGTTATTGTAACTTTTTACTCACATTGTAGTATGTGTATCCGAATTTATCGGAGAATGGTTATTTTTTCAGTAATATGAGAACAAATTCTTCTAACATATTGTTTTAAACCAGCAAACTCAATTTGCAACAAGTGTGAATTCGAACTTTCTGTAGTTCTTTGAATTTCTAATTTTGAAGTAGAATATATTCTGGTACTGCATGTTGAAATACAGCTCAATTATTAGGCAATCAAAGAATCTGTAAATAATTTCACGGCGGATATAAAACACAATATTTTTACCTGTTTTGTATACCAAAGAAGTGAAGGGTTTACAGATCTGAATCTACCTTCGCCAGGTTCTGTCATCCGAGAAAAAAACTATTTTCTTCAATGTCTATCAGCTTTTAATTGATTGGTTATCCCTAGAGTGAAAAAAAACTAATGTTTAGTAGTTCATCAACACATATTAGTTTTTGGCGATCCTGGTTTTACTTTCGTATTAATTGCAAGTCCACCTTAAAACTTTCCTTCATGCAAACGCATTTTCATTCACCATTGATGACTAACTCGGTGTTGATGATAATGATGGTACGCTTTCAGTTGCAGGAAATGCATGATGGCATTGATGATAATAATCCCAGGTACATCTACCTTTGCTTTCTCCGTCAGCTTGTCAATTTGGTTACTAAAAGGTGTAAAAACTGAAATTTACATTTGACCTCGACTTGATATTCACAAAAACTGGGAATAAGGATGATATGGATGGATTACCTTTTTCGACGTTCAGTTCCGCATTTTTCATCAAAGCTTGAAATATGTCACCTATTCTCCCTTGTCCGATACCCTTTTCTTGCAGCCTTTTCTATAAAATATAAAATAATGAGATGATGAACCATCCAGGTCAGTGTTACAACTAGTGATTTTATCCTAGATTAACTACTCTTATAACTCATGAAATTTTCTTTTCTAGCCGGTGTGGTACGGCGAAAAGACGTGGGAGGAACAGAAATGGGACATTGCTAGAAAATCCTATTATTTAAGTAGTAATTATCGCAAATTATCACAGTATTTGCCTATAATCCCTAACAGTTTCCTCGCTTAGACTCGAGCTACAATGAATGAGAAACTGGTTCCAAGCATAGGACACGTCGGTTGTATTCACCTGTGATTTTAAGGAACAATTTGAGTTTGCTCAGACCAGATTTGGGTTCAGGAAAAGCTTTCGTGAGATGAAATTGCAAGTGAAGTTTGCTACAGCATCCTTTATATATTATTCTGTTTATGAATGGATTGCACAATTTAGCTAACGATTAAGTGATTGTAACAGCTGCTTCTTTCATATTAATTAGGAGAAAAGGGTGCTCTACATTTCAATACCCTCGTGCTATCAATTTTGAATAAATACTTTCATCTATCCTTTCAGCATGCTACGAATATTTAGCGTAGATGCCTACCTTTAAGTACTCGTAAACGGGGAAAACAAGAAAAATTCATATCTACTGTGTGTCGGACGGATCCAAGTAATTATTTGTGAACACTAAACTTTACCAAAAGTGTAAAACGGCCTGAAATGTGATGTGTATGTAATGTTTAAGGGTACTGGATTGATGTGATATATAATATAAAAGTCTATTTCAATTAATTACAGTAATTATTTACCCTACATAACGGGGGTTATCATGAGAATACAACCAGTTACGAAGTAAAAGCTTTCTCTGAGATTGTATATAAACACAATCAAGCTCAAATTAGACTAACACCTGAAAGTACTCGATGTACACCAATTTCCTACCAATTGTGTAGTTATATCAAAAGTTCCCAATTAAAATAAAAATAATCAGCGCAGACGTAATTGTCATTTGCTTAGCTGAGTTACTAGATATTTGTTAAATTCGGGATAAAAATCTCCTACTTGTCCTTTCTCCTATTAAAATACTTCTGCACTTATCGCTAAATTAATCTGCTGGTACTACTTACTTATTGAATTTATGGGGGGAAATAAAACTGACTTACCATTTCTACAGTATTTATTAAATTGCTGTTTTCCATTATCCGGATGAAATGTATGCACTCTTTTTCATTGATGATGTGACGTTGTTGATGACGATGATGAGACTACACTTTTTACGCTGATTGATGTTTACGTAGCTGATGAAAGTTTTCAAATGACTGAAATGGATTTGATAATCTGCACTGAAAGGAATGCAAAACAATTACCTGATTAAAGATCAATATAGTTTTCATACTTTAAATGCATCACATACATTTTATGGAATATAGCATTTATCTGCGTTGCATTTTATCTTACTTTCAGATTTGTATTTGTAGCATTGCACTCCATGATGATGATCATTGACTTCAATCGATCAAGCATCTACATCTTCATTTTCCTTGTCAGTTCTACTTACAGTACGTCATTCTGCTAGAAAACAAGTTACCAAATCAAAATAATTGGTTTCAACTCAAAACAATACACATAAAACTGGTTTAATTATAAAATAATGTTTCATTACTTAAATTTTATATATTTGGGAGTACTCCTGGCAAAGAAGAATTGGATGACAACATGATACTGTAAGAGACCTCATAACTGCTGCAAATGTTATTCCTTACGATGATAACGAATTCCGGAAGGATGTCTGAACGTACCAAATTGCTTTCTCAGCTTTCAACACATGGTGTTTCTCTGCTTTTCTACAGTCTACATCACCAAATAACAATACATCGGTTTTTAATTAGATGATTTGCGCTAGAGTCATAATTTTCTATATTGATGTAATACTTCTAGCTAATCTAACAACCAAAATAGCCACCCTACATTTTCAGCCCACGAAACTACCTGACTTCATCATATTCGCTATTATTGAATATTTTGAGTTTTTTAAGACATAGTTTACGCTGTTAAAAATTTATAAGATTTACCATTCAGCAGGTTTTTGTGTTACTTGAACCCCAATTTCAAACTTGATCAGTTTTTCATTACGAAAACATATCCATTGATGAGTTGGTGCTGATGATGTCGACGAACAGCGTACTTGAATAACCATGCTTCAATTCCCGAATGGTGATTCAATACCAGTTTTCTTGTCACTGAAAAGGAATAGAAGCTCTGAACTGTAGGTAAAAAGAATAAAAACCGAAATTCAGATTGTATTTATTCAAAAATAACCTGTTTCTATAATATTAACATCTTTGAAGATCATAATTATATGTATAATTTGCTCACCTTTCTAGAGAACACGTCCCTGTATCACTGAAGTTCTTGATGATGATGGTTGATAGAAGAAAAAGGCCAATCGAGCTCCTTTCACTTTGTATGTTGACAGTCCTTCAAAATGTAGGTATTTCCGATACCGAAACCTGTACAAAACATAAATTACACGTGAAGACGCCAGTTTATACTCACAAAGTTGATTTAATTGCATATTATTTGTTAATTACCTTGGAAAGCTGTGAAATCCCTCTTTAGCTGGAACATGCTTCCGTTTCCCATCTCTCATCGTCGAGTAGCCAAGCTACACTTTCAATGCTCCGTTTCTATTCTTCCACCCAGCCCTGCAATTAATTAGTACCGCAATTACAACTTGGATTGTCCATTTATGCCCACTTCGCTTTCAACGTGCTTCCAAATTGAATTTTAAATTACCGTTTGGTATTTTATTTCCTTGCCCCTCTCCCAAATTTGAAGTAGTTGATTTCTCTCCACTTTTCGATACATCTTCCAAATCAACCATAACCACAACCTCACGGTAGTATTTAAGTCTAAATATTTGATGAGTTCGTCATACTTGTAAAGAATTATTCTATTCTGAATATACTCTACTGAGAGTAGGAATGTATTGTGATTCTGATAGCAGATCTGTACATTTTTTCAGTATATACCAAACATCCAAGGAAATGGTCATGGTTGAACTACGCTGGCAAGCTGGGGCAATGAGAGAATATTGGGATGAAGGTTTCCAAATGAACTTTTATACAGATAGCTCCTCTTATGTATACATAGTACTCTTTTCTTTTTGCTTGCAAACCAGAAAAGCTCTCCATAAACGAAATCTGATAGTAAATTGCGATTAAAACTATAATATTGGTATACGTTCATAGAATACTCCACGAAAATGTTATAAACTCCCAAAATATTCATTTACTAGAAACAACTTTAAAAATCTGATGGGACAAAAGGAAGCAAAAAGTTTGGAGATGGCGAGCATCGATCTCGCTACCTCTCACATGCTAAGCGAGCGCTCTACCATCTGAGCTACATCCCATTATACTCAGCATTGAGGAAATATCCCGTAGCTATTTCACCGGCGGCACATGAGCACAAAAAAATCTCTCCTTCGCTTTGCAGTCAACATGATATTATGACATTCAATGACGTTGTAACTCTACTCCTACCAAATTCCTCCAACCTGATGCTCCACGATTATTATGATCATGCAAAAAAGTTTTTTCAAAATGCTGATGTGTTTTTGTGTAAAAAAATTAACAAAACTTTTGAATTGCACATACACAAAATATTTATTACAGTAAGTATAATATTGATTGACATTTCGATAGGAACTAAATGGACTTGTATTTGGATAATATATAGGAATGACTTTTTTGTTACAGTGAAGCTCATTCAATTGGAATATTCAAGAGGACTGCTCCTTCAGTCTGTCCTCCATAAGTTCTCCCACATCGCTTTAGATCCGGTTTCCGTTTTTTTGAGCCTTGCGGTTTGGCTGCGTTTTCCTTCGATTCAGCGTGACTTGTCATATGCATTGACACGCTCTCGATATCGGGAAACAGCTCGGAGCAAACTGCACAGCGACTTGAAAGCTCGCTAATTTTGTTAGCAGTTGCCTTATGCTCCCGCTTGAGATGAAATTTGAGGGGTTTCAACTCCGCAAATTTGGAGCTGCATCCAGGCCAAATGCAGTGGAAGATTTGAGGCGCTTTGGAGAGCCGCCTGGACATTCTCCTTTGGAGATCAGGTTTCTTGGGGGAGATCGGGTTAGTCTTGGAAGTTGAAGCTTTTCCCTTTTTCTTTCGAGGTTTATCTGCAAAAAAACGATAATAAAAAGCTTAAAACTTGACAAAAAAGCCATAAAAGTTCCATTTTATTATGATTTTGTTTTACTTACTTTTCAACATAATCCGGGAGAGCTGATAAGCAACACGTATCACTTGTGGTGTACGAGATTTCTTGGGTTTTTTTGACCTTTTGACCTCTTGACAATCGGGCAAGTGTAATGCGAACCGAATATGACTTTTAGATTTAAAATTGCATGGACGACAGCGATACAAGTAAGGTTTTAGAAGCTCAGGGGTTGCTTCATGTTTCTTTTTCAGATGCTCGGTTAGGTACTTACTCCACCTAAACTTGTCGCTGCATCTAGGCCACCAACAGTAATACGGGTCCGTAAATCGGTGCTTCAATTGATGAGGAATTAATTGCGATTGGAATTGGAATGTTTTGACACATCCCTCAAAGTCGCACTTGAAGCGATCAACGGCTGCAATCTTTTTTTGGGTTGATGGCTGGGAGACTTCTGGTTGCTCCTCGCTAACTTCCATTTCTGGGTGGTCTCTAGCTGGAGGATTGAGTGAGATTTGCTCTTCTCCAGTTGACTCTTCCAAAACTACAGGGTTTTCAATAGAATCCAAGTGATTTTCCTCCAAATTCATAGATATTGCATCCATCCGTAAGCCCCATTTGCTTTTCAAATCTTTGTAGGTTTTAATGCCCTTCTTTTTAGTTAGGTGCCGGGCTCCTCGTAATCTTGCCATTCCTTTAATCTCTTCGCTTTGGTGGAAGTGCATGTTCCACCTGATTCTTGAGTTGCACCAAAAACCACAAATTTCACAAATGAAACGAGGTGGTGGTTTTGGTCTCCGTGGAGGGATTGGAATCGCTTTGATGTCGTCGTTGAACCTTACTTTCTTCACTAGATTGATAACTGGAGGAAGTTCCACATCTTCAACCATTTCCGCTTGTTCCTCCGAGTTTTCAACGTTCTCCCCCACTTCAACACGGGAAGAAGACTCATAATCATCATCATTTTCAGGAGGGTTGCTATTCTCCTCTTCCTCAATAACTGAATTCAGTTGAGATGCCCCTGCTTCTGGCTCATTATCCTCCACCTCTGCGTCTTGAACATGATGATTTTGATGATCAAAATGATGAGGAATCGCTGCTGGATGGTTTACTGGAACAGCATCAAGAGAATCCTCCAGGTTTTGGGTTTCTTCCTCTTCTAAACCCACACATTCTTCCTTTATTTCCGTAGTAATCTCATATTCCTCTGCTACAACACCATTCCCAACCAGGTCTGGAGGTAGTGACTCACTTTCCCCAGTTTGGTTCTCAGCTTCTGTTGAAAGCCTCTCGTTTTCCATTGGATTTTGTAGTGGTGGAGGTGGAGTGGCTTCCGCCTCGGTGTCAACCTGGAGCTCTTCATCTTCAGTGGTTTCATCCTCTTCAACTATTAGTTTCCTCAGCTCCTCCAGCCATCTGTCAATCGCTTCCTCATCCTCGGAATCGGATTCCTCCCTTGCTTGGCTTCTTGCAATCGCTTCATCCCATGCTTCTTCATCATTCCATTCATTTCTCTTCAAAATCGGATCAGTTTGAACGTGATTATCTTCCCCCTCACAATTGCTCTGGAAATCTCCAACCATCACCGCTTCCACTGCTTCTTTCGCCTCCTCCTCACTTAAAATCACTGGGGAAAAGCCAACTTGATTAATCTCCGCGTCAATTTCCAACTCTTCATAATCTTCAATCTGATTCGAATCTGAAACAGGCTGAGCTTTGTAGTAAGGAATGGAGAGCAGTAAAACAGCCAGACAGTTTAGTAATTTCTTGGCCGCTTCACCGTCATTATTTTCAGTCTCTTCGATTTCCAGTTTCACTTCCTTCTTAACTTCCAATTTATCAACCAAAACGATTGGCCTGGAAGATCTCTTCTTTTTCTTCAACACTTTCAAAAGCTCGCCTCTCAACCCATTCTGAACTTGAGCAGGAACACTTGTTGCTCGAACACTCTCCAGCATTTCCAACAACTCTCCCACTTTCCATTCCAGCTGAAGTCGCAACCCCTCCATTTGTTGAAACAAGTCACCAACATAACCAACTAGTTCCAAACAACCACCACAGTAATTTAACTCTTCAAACCAAGTTGTAAACTCGACATTAGCAAAACGGGAAATAAATTGGAGGAAATTGGGAGGTGGATTTCCTCCCATGATGGAGGGTTCTTTGAAGCAAAAGGTGCACAAAGGGGATGCACATTGAGCTGCCATTTTTTAATTGAAATGTTAATCTCGAGAATAGTTTAAAAAATTAAAAAATTCCATAACAGGGATGGTTGGTAATAAAAAGGCGAGAGGAATGTTGGTTTGGTTGTGCAATCCAACTCTGTCCTGTTCGTACAGCGTGGCGGAATGTGAAGACACTTGTTTGTTCTGATGTACAAGCTTCGGTTCTTCCGAAATGAGCCGAACAGCCGAACCCACTCTGATTTCTCTCCTTGTTCTGAGAGACAGCCCCCAACAAAGGATGCTGAAGACTATGACGTTTCAAGACAAGCTACAAAGTCAATGCAAGGCAGTTTATGATCATGGTTTTTTACATGCAAAGCAACTCATGATGATGGTGAGTGAGTCAACTTTTCTTCGTAGCTGAATGAATCATGAATGACCATTCACAGCTGTTTTTATGTGATCTCTCTGTTGTTTTCGTGAAATTCTTGCAATACTTCTGTAAACATTATCATGGAAGAGTGTCAGAAACGGTATATAACTGCGAATTTGTGGGAGCTCGTGAAATTGACAAGTTGCAACACCACGTGTATTTCAATTCTCATTCAAAACGGATGTCTTTCAGATGGAGATGTGGCTGAACTGGTAATAAATCACAGCTTTGGATACTTTTTATTGAATTTAATTCGGTTTATTTATCAAGCTTTTTGTTGGTTTAAAGAAATCTATTCCAAATGAACTGACAAAGACTGAGAAGCTTTATGAGCTTCTTCTGATCAAAAAAGGGTCGTACATCCATTTGAAAAGTGCACTAAAGGAAGACTGTCAGACTGGAGCTTTGGAGATTCTCAACAAACTATGTGAAGAGGCAGAAGGTTTGGGAGCAACTGGCACTGTTCCAAAAGAAATGAGCAGAAGAAAGCCTCCAATTCGATTTGGTGTGATTGCCCCAGTTCTGAACTTTACTGGAAGAGAGCCTCAACTTTCCCAACTCCACCAAAAACTCCATGAAAGTGAGGGAAAACGAGCCGTACTCTCCCAAATGGCTTCTGTTGTTGGGCTCGGAGGCATAGGAAAAACAGAACTGGCTCGAAAATACGCCCAGGAATATGGTGAACAGTTCTACGACGGGAATTTGATTTGGATCAGCGCCCAAACTGAAGAAAGCTTACGGCAGTCCTTCACCAGGTTGGCTTCAGATCATCTAAGTTTGAGTTTGAACAACGTGGACAAGCAGAAGCTAAACATTTGTGGAGTTGTTGATCAAATTTATGCTTTCTTCAACGAGCAAAAAGTTCTGTTTATATTCGACAATGCAGAAAGTGCAGACTATCTCCAGAAGTTTATGCCTTTTCGTCTATCATCAAGTTTGCCATATATTTTGATAACTTCCAGAGACAGGGAGTGGAGCTTCAGCGTTCCTGTTTTAGAATTAGATGAGATGACTGAGCAAGAAGCAATGTGTTTTGTGAAAAGAAGCTTGCAAATGGAACATGATGATGATGAAGTGCTGAAATTAGTGGACAGGCTGCAGCGCTTTCCTCTCGCCCTTTCCCAAGCGGTTTCTTTCATCAATCAACGCCGGCTTCTTGGGGATTTTAGCATCACTCAATATTTAGATAAATTTGAAGCCAATTCTGAGAAGTTACTCGACTCGAAAAAGACCCCTGCTGAGTTATCCACTTACAGGGAAACGACATTCACCACCTGGAGGATAACAACTCATCAAATCTCGAGCAACGAAGAAAACGGGCGTTGTGCTATGGAAATACTTCACTCAATCGCTTACTTCCCACCTGATAAGATAGGAATGAGCGTCTTTTCCGCTCTTTGTGATGGAGATGAGTATCTTGCGGCACTTCATCTTCTTGTAAAATACTCGATGCTCAACGTTCAACAGAAAGAGAAAACTGTGAGTGTTCACCGACTTGTTCAAGAGGTAACAAGACACCACTTGGCCAAGACAAATGAAGAGTTTCAAGCACTAAGAATCGCGTTGTTTCTTTCCTCCTCAAGAATCTTTTTGGGCGACGAGAACTCCGCATTCCTCGCTCTTTCCGCGTATAAATTCAGCGTGTCTCTGCTTCCAGAGTTGAGTATAGAGTTTAAATCGCTGCCTTGGAGAATAGTTCAGGTTTTACTAATCAACAAAAGAAACCGTGTGGCAGACAAGGTGGGGAAGGAACTAGAGGAGCAATTAAGCTCCCTGCTTCCACACAAAAACTGTGACGTAATCAGATTAAAACACATGATGGTTATGGCGGCGTACGCTCTCCAAGAAAACCTGGAAGGAGGCCTGGAAACGTTGCAAAAACTTGTTGAGCACGTTATGGAAAATGATGAGGACTCTTTTACGGAGGATGAGACGCTGTCCATTGAATGCACTTTAGGGGGCTATTTGAGAAAATTAGGACGCCACAAAGAATCACTCGATCTCTGCCGGAAAATTTTTGAAAGGAGAAAGCAGATAGGCGGATTGAATGATTGGCAAAGTATTGATAGTTTAATTGACCTTGTCAAGTGTATTTTTAAGGTGGGAACTGAAGTCGCTGACCTGAGTGAAAACGATATCAAATTGTTCCGAAGAGAGCTGTGCTATGCCAATTCTGTGATGAAAGATGCACATCAAACCAATCTAGAACTGGTGGGAAAAGACTTTGCCTGGACTACGACGATGTGTAATGTGGCGCATTGCTTTGATGATATGTGTGAGAGGGACTATGCTAGCCAAGTCTACAGCGATATAATTCAACGCTCAATTGACTCGGAAGAAAATCGTTTTCTCCAACTTGTGATAGTTTGCATGAGACTACTAGGCAATATTAAAGAAAGTGAGGGCAAACACGAAGAGGCACTTGTCCTTTGCCAAAATGTGCACTCAAAACTGGTCGACTTGAATGGTGAGATGGATGAAGAGACTCTGGAAGCACAACACACGCTGGCAGCAGCGTTGCTGATGGTTAATGAGGTGGAGAAAGCTGTGGAGACGTACACTGACATTTTAAAGATATTGGGAAGGAAAATGAAGCTACCGGCTTCTGGTGACGTCTTACCCATTCATGTGCAATTAGTTGACATCGTGTGCCAGATGGAAGACTCTAAAACATATTTGGAGCAACTTGAAAGAATGGAGGAGAAAATGGAAACTGAGTTTGGTGAAAGTCACCCGCTTTTGGAAACTGTGAAAAGACAGATAGAGGTTTTGAGTAGGGAAACTTTATGTGACAAAAGAAGCGGATGCAGACTTGTGTAACTGGAATCCGTCATTGACTAGAAAAATTATCTAAAAAGGAAATAGTTGTATAATTACATAAATATTTTAAAAACGTCGAACGGCAAGGTACCATTAGGGTATGGACATTTATCCAATTGACCCAAAAGTGTTTCTGACATTATACAAATAAGTCATGCATATTTCACTGAAATAATATCAAATTTACGGCAAATACTCCCAAAAAAAGAAAAAAGATAATAAAATGGAAAAAAGACTACACTATTTTTGTGTTAAACAATCTGTTCTCGTTTTTTATTTCTAACAGATTCGGATTCTTAAAATCGGAATAGAGTCAGGGTGAATTATACATTCTCACCAGAGTCGATATGTCATCTTGGTTGTTTCCTGTTTTAATTTGGAGGTGTGTGGATGCTGATTGACTGTTGTCGCATACTTTCAACTTGAATCTGACAATAACTCATTCAAACTTTTGGCTTCTCATTACTCTCCTCTTTGTGGTTTGCACTCACCATGCACATTTGTAATGCATAGTTTCTAGTGCTGGGTTTGCAATGAGATTCTCAAATAAATTACTAATGAACAACCAATTATGTTAAATCTACCTGAAATTGATTGCCGTGTGTGATAAATATCAAACTCAGTGATGCTTGTAGAAACTAATGAATTATTATCAGCAGTACCACCATTTTCATTCCATCTCCATCATCATCACTGATACTGTTTATAATTGTATAAACTTTCTCCAAGAAGCATTTGTACCCAAGTGCGGACTTGCATATGTTTGTCTTTGTTTCGTTCGCATTTTCATGAACCAGTGGTCAAAGCAAATATGCTATCATGTACATAAAACTGAGCTATCTACAATGCTAGCATTCATTATCAATCATTCACATTTTCCCACATAACCCCTTTCGCGAAGGCGCAACTACAGTATTTGGCCAGTAATGTTTTGCTTTGCATTTTTAGACCTGCAATAAACAAAACATACATTGTGTATTTGCATCCAATACATTTCACATTATGTAAACAATAAGCTACAACAATTAAAAAACATAGTGAAGTAAATTACACTTGTTTTCGGTTGCTGCAAAAAGGATAAGTTCTCGTCATGCAGCCGGGAAAATGCATTGGAGAAGGGATAAGAGGAAAAACACTTCAAGGTTTGATAAATAGCATAAAACTAAAAGTAGTTCATTAGTAATTCTTTTTCATTTCATATAAAACATAAATGAAGAAATTCAGCGCTAATGATGATTTTAATGATTAACAGATTTTTCGATCAATGGTCAAAACGGAAAAATGAAAGTCCGGACTAGTAAACTACGAGACCATAAGAAAAGCTGCTTGGAAAGGTAATTAAAATAATTTGTAAGCCTAAATCACAGTTTTTGTGACTATCAGGTCACGTTTATGTGCATAATGTTGCTTTTACAGTTTTAGTTTCCAAATTGGCAACTTTTAAATTAGTTTGAGAAGGCCAGAGGTGAATGCCATGGATGATGGTATCATCATTATCATCATGCCAGTGCACTACCATCATACAGCGATGTGAATATGCAAATTGGAATCTGACGCACGTGATCTTCAATGTCGTCATCAACATCAAGCCCACAATGATGTGTGGGAGTGGATTCGCACCACAAGTAAATCAGAAAAGTGTTAAATTAACTTACAATTTACGTGAAACTAAAACCAGGATTACAATTACCAATTAGTAGAGCCACAATTAGGTTATGAACTACTAATGACTAGTTTTATTAAATTTAAGGATAGCAATGGATTAAATATCGATGGATATTACACCAAGTAGTTTCTTAGGATGACAAATCCTATTCCAGGTGGATGTAGGAATGTTACTTGTTCTCCTCCACGATGCACAAGTTAGGTAACGCTACTCTGTATTATATCCTTTGTAAAATATGTACAGACAAATAAATTATCTAGCAACTGAAAACTTTTTGCAACAACGAGAGCAGCACTATGATTCAAAACTAGATATTCAAAACCCTACGGAAAACTGAATTCAACACTTATTACAAGCAATGAGATTTTTTCGTAGTAGTCTTGTACAATATTTGAATTTGCAACAGTTACTATTATTATAGACATTGACAATAGTTTCAATTTTTAATAATGTGTTGATCTCACCTCCACCTGAATTTTATAGAATTTCAAATATTATTAAATATAATACTTGTAGTAGTAGTTGCAATGAAAAGCAATTTTGCATTGTGCAGTTAAATGCTGGAATAAATCGGTTTATGTACTTGTTTGTTAATCCAACATTTAAATGCCACAAACAAGTGTTGAAACATTTTTTCCTCCAATGTTTTTTATATTTTATAATACTGTAAATTTAGTGTTTAGTGTATCCCAACAGCAATAGTTGAGCGGATTTGGTTTATTTATACTAGTGATTCGAGTTATAATTACTTGCTTTATTTTTTACAGGCTTTGATAGCTGAAATGCATACAAAGGACAATATGAATGGCCCACCTCGTCATCAAGAGCTGCAATAATGCAAAATTTGTTTTAAGAAAGGTCAAAATGTAATACAAATAATATGTTTAACATAGCCAGTGCACCTATGAAAGCATGAAACTATTTTACATATCACACTTTTGATATTTTCAGTCAGCGAAGTAGATTTTTAAACAAACTACTGCTGTCATCCGGATGCCATCCACTAATCAACGGTATAAAGCTGTTCTGTGCTCAACTCATCATCATCAACGACACTTAACTTTTAAAAAGTAGGAGTGAATTTGTATCCCTCAGATGCCGTAGATGTACCATTTAAGTTAAACTGAATCCTGACAGAAATGTACTACATTTAAACTTTGTGCTTATTGAAATAACTCACAATTCAATTTCAGTGATGTATACTTAAGTAAATTATGCATAAAAAAGCTAAGCATGATTTTTTCACAATTTTTTCAAATTTATTACCTACAATTTATATATATTCACTTTACAGATGTCAACTTTCAGCAGTACAACCTAACAATGAATTCTTTTTGAGTGGAGGTAGACCTGTTAGGATCCCGTTTTCATGGTCGTTGGTTTTCAACACATCGCACAGGTACATGAATTCATTTACACAAGTAAAGAATATGTCACATTTCAGTTATTAACAACTGAACTCTTGTATTTGTGTGTATTTAAGAATAGCGGAAGGCAACTACTTAAATGAAGCTAAAACACCAAGGAAGTTTCGACGTACTATATGTATAGAGTCGCAAACCCCAAATGAATCCCAATGCTGCACATTGGATTCCCATAATTCATCGTAATTTGTATTCTAAAACACCCTAATATGTACGCGTCGCTACATTGTTTCCTTTATTAACTCAACCAGCAATAATACTTGGTACCATTTATTACAGTTACTGAATTTAGAAATGTTTTAAGTATCTAAGTATCTAGAATCATTCAAAATTGTAAATTTCCCCCACTATATTTATATACCAAAAAGTACTTAAATATCGTTCAACTGTTAAATATGTTAAATTTACTGCTAATTTTTTTGTATTTGAAGTTAAAATGACCTGAGTTCAGTTTCGCTATTTGGAATTACAAGTGGGCCATGTTTTTGTGAACTGTAAAATCTCCAGTCATATCTTTTATTGTTTGAATATCTGCTGTAATAAATTCAAACTTATTTCCGTGTTCGTCACACCATTACATTTAAATATTACAACTAACTGTTACCAAATTGTTATTTCCAACAACTTTATATATAATAGATAATATTACTTTTATGCCATAGCTTGAGGTGGAGGTTTAATGATACGGGGTAAGGTTTTTATGTTACATATTGATCTTTATTTATAATCAGTCAATCCCTGAGATGGAATCTTAACTGTTAATATTTTCAACCTCTTTTTACTACGAAGTAAGCAGTCTGTAGTTGCTGTAAGGGTACAATTTGATATGTGGTAGCTAAACATACTTTTAGTGTTTTAAAAATCATCATCAGCATGAATAATCAGCAGTTCGCAGCAATGAACTTTCTATCTTACTTGGTCAAAATAGCAGCGAGATCTCAAATCTCCTTTTAGTACATGTCTTAATACAATACATGCACTGTTTATGATGCAAGGAGATATTTACATCATGTACACATTCAATCTTTAGGTACATAACAGTGTTTTAGGGACAAGAATATTCCCATCTGAATCTTTGTAAAGCTTTGTGAACAAAGGAAAGAGTAAGGGCTATACGACAAGAGTCTTACCGATTTTCTGTAAAATATCTGTGAAGGAAATGTTGTTAGGAGAATGATTGCAAACCAAATATTTAGCTGTATCAATATCACAATTGTATTTTGGGTGAGCTCTCTAATTATCGGTTCTTCAAACGTAAATCTAATATCTGACTGATTAATCCAACCATCAAACACTTTTGAGTTTAAACTTTTGGTATTATTTGAATCGCGAACCTTTGGTATTTCTACAAAATTTGATTATAAATTGAAAAAATATTAATGCAACTTTATTATCTTGTTGAATTAATCTACATCCTCATTTTAATTTAGTACGTAGTTACAAATCATATGTAAAATCCCTCTATCAAGTGTAAACACTAATGAATTGAAAGTGAATTTTAAATGTGTACTGTTTGTCAATCTCAGGAACGTCGGTGTTACGTGTAAGTGCTCTTCACATCAATTTTATACTTTCCATAATGTTTAAAACTATTTTAAGATATTTGAATTGTTCAAATGGATTCTATCCCAAATAAGTCATTGTTTTAAAGTAAAACTAAGCAAGATATTCGGTTCCGGAGCAATTATCACATTTAACTTCTAAATCACAGATGATGATGATGATGCTGGTTATCATCAAATGCTTAGTGTAGGTTCAAATGGTTCATACCAAGTACAGGTTGTTTTAGAATATCGTTTCTCAGTTATTATGAATGGAAGCAAAGTTCAAATCTTTTTCAACATCCAGTTGAAGAAAAGCTACCACTCCTAATTCATACACCATGCTGAAAAATTAGGAGCTAGTACATTCCAAAAATGAGAGCAACTATGGGGTTGAAATAGGGTTCATCCTCATTCTATGTAAAATATGCAAGTGGTGAAAGTACGTAGCTGTCATTTTAACAAAGAAGAGAGATGGATGTTTCTTCAGTGTCTGAGTGAAAGGTTGTATTAGTAGAGGGTTGATTTTTATACTCACTGAAATATCTCTCCTCACGTTGATATAAAACGGGAGAGCAGCAAGCCACTTCTCTCTTTGTGAATCTCATATCCCATTCTTTGAAGAAAAGAAGAACAGCGTTGTATAACACAAAGTAAATGTGTATTGACGTCTTATTTTATGTTCAGTATGACATTCAGAAAACAGTATGACTTAGCACACACATACAAAGTACACGAAAAGAATAGAGGCAAACACGGTAACAATATTGTATTGTAAGATGGTAGCCGTTTTCTCACATTTATCTCTCAACACTACTCAACTTGATTTAAAATATCAATGCAAATACACCTACTTTCACCAATTCATTTCAAATTAACATGGCAGGTATGAAAAATCTAAACACGACGTTTTGCAATTGCAATTCGTGCAGTTACATATTTTGTTGCCTTTTTGTTGTATATAAACAAAGTCATCTAAAATTATACGCATTCGAATCATTCAAGTTCCTGTAAGTGACTACTAAAGGTAATTTAATGCTTTAAGATATGCATTTATTTGAAAACATGGATTTATTACAAAAAATAATGAACACAACGACATTTGGCTTAAATTATTTGACAAGTTGCACGATATATAATAATTTTTTATATGGGTTCTAAGAAACATAAAAGTTATCTGAGATCAGTGTAAGGCCGAAGTTACAATTCAATCCACTGATTTTAACGTATGCTCTATGTATAAACAGTTTGTACTTGGCATCTATCTAAGTTTAAAAATATTGTAATTTGTGAAACTGAAATACAAATCTCAACCATTAAAAATTTAGAAAAAGACTAGTTGCTGGATGACTTGTTATGGTGCTCAGATTTTTGCCATTTGAATTACTATTTACAGTTTAGTTAGAATCTATAACTCGTTATGGAAATCAGACCACTAATTAAAATGACAGTAAAAACACTGGCAGTGTTTGTACTCGCACTTCATGAGGAGCGTTTCACTGTTGAACTCAACAAATAGTCCCAATCTGCATCCATTTCTTATTTTCTTTTACTGGCAATGGACAGACATTGAAATGATGTTGATGATGATGGCGAGTGTCGACTTTTCATGTTCCGATGAAATACGATGATTTGTTCAAAACACTGAGAAAAACTGGCCATTTATTTGTTCGTTGCCTTCATTGTCTGTCCAAAAAGAATTCTAGTTAAATCACATTCTAGTGGTGAGTGAGTGAGTGAGTGAGTGACACGCATAATACCAGCTCCCCAAATTATTAAATTTTGTGTAAGAAATATTGTTTATAAAAATTTGAAAAACACACACACAGATAGCTCAAAAAGTGGGTAACAAAGTGTCAAAGGTTAATTTCAACAATACCGTGCATAAAAGTTTAAATTAGTGATTAAAGTTCCAAACCACTACACATCACATCAAAATTAAAACACATAAAGATACATTTCCCAAGAAAAATAACTAAATTTATGCAAATTTAAAGCTTAACTCAATCTCCCTTAATACAAATCAGTATGGCTACAGACATACCAAGTGACAAAGACCTACTCGACCTATACTCAAACACAGGTGGTATGCAACCACCAACAGTGAACATAGTGACTAGCAATGAACAGATGCCAAAATACATGGAACAGTTCCTCACTCAATAGAACGAACCATCAAAGCAGAAAACGCTGCCCTAAAGAATGAAATACTACCAGCCCGATGAAATTAAGAAGAGCACAAAAAGTTTGGCATGAGGCTAACCACACTTGAACAAATACGAAAAAGTAGCAGAGCAGTCTAAACGCTGTACGACTGACAACAAAAAGATGCAAGCCGAAATAAACGAAATAGGAAGTATGACCATGCAACTCTTCGAGCAGCAAGACAGGCTAAAAAGAATCAACAACATTGTAGTAATGGGACTACCTGAAGACAGAAACGACATACGTACACTGACTGAAGTAATGCAAATCATACTCCCGAACAATGATTTACGTATTCGAACTGAGGAGATGCGTGTTGGACCTCCAGCGAATGGAAAAATACGACCTGTACGAGTTCAACTAAATAGCAATAATGATGTACACTCTGCACTCGGTAAGGGAAAATTGCTCAAAGATATCGAGCATCTTAAACATATATACATAAGAAAGGACCAAACCATACGTCAACGTAAAGAACGAGCGAATGCTAAGCAAAATCAACCTCGCACTCCATACAACACCAGATCATCAATTGCAGCCAGAGGGAAGAGAGCATCAGAAAACACAGATGAGGAATCACACGAACCAGCCCCAAAACAAACACGAATGGATACTACATACCCCAATTGACTTGAGAAGAAACAACGACAAAACCACATTAAAGTAGCACACCTAAACACTCAATCTCTTGTAAATAAAGTACATAGTGTAAAGTTATTCCTTCAACAAGAAAACATTGACGCGCTTGCTATAAGTGAGACATACCTTACCTCCGAAAAAACACTACCAGACTTGAATGAATACACGATTTTAAGATGTGACAGAAGCAAAGACAACTCAACGAAAAAGAAAGGAGGAGGAGTAGCCATAATAATATCCAGACAGCTCAAAGCTGTCGAATATAAACTAGATTGCCAACTAAACATGAGCGAAAGCTCTAACGTAGAAGTGGTAGCAGGAAAAATATGTACCCTGAACAGAAAACCAGTCATAATCATATCACTATACAGACCCCAAGCTACAACACACACAGCAAGTAAAAAGTGATATAAATGCCATCGACGAAATGCTCAATGAAGTATGCAACACGAAAAAAGCATTTATACTCATGGGAGATTTCAACCTAAGACATCCGTGGTGCCTATCAATGCTGGAACACACATGTAAGAAATACAAGCTAAATCAACTCATAAACATCCCTACTCGTAACGATGCCATACTTGATCTCATAATAACAAATACGCCAGAAATGTGCTCAAATACTCAAGTCATACATTCACATATTTCTGATCATCATACAATCTCAACAACATTAAATGTCCAAAGACCAAAACCTACAAAAATAACCATCAAATACAGGAGCTTCAGACAGCTTGACAAGAAGAAAATGCACAATGAAGTAAATATGCAAGCTGACTGCGTCCAGAAAACTGATGACCTAGATGACGCTTATGCAAAAATTAGGAACATGATAATCAAAATATTTGATGATCAAGCACCGATCAGAAATAAAACATTTCTACAATATCAAAAGAAACTGAAACCTAGTGATGACACAAAGCAAAAGATGTATTTACGCGATCGCTCGTACAACAAAAATAGTTCCAGACAAAGTGAACTATATAAACAGCTGAAGAAAGAAGTAAAACGAGGCATCGAAATGGATGAAAGAAAGTCCACCCAGGCTGATATCCACGAAAATGGGCTATGGTCTGTCTTCACCAAAATCACTAAGAAAAAATACACCCCAAACGACAAATTCAAAGCAGAAGACATAAACGACCACTTTGCAGCGATATGCAATAGAGCAACAAACCCAAATCTCAAACCCAAAAACATACAAAATGCACAGAAAGATTTCAACTGCGTGAGATTCACCATACAGAATTGAAACTCGCCTGGAAACTCATGAAAAACAAACAAAGCCAATCTGAAGATGCATCTGGAATATCAAACATCATGATCAACAACCTCATGTGCAATGAAAACTTTATTGATATAATCCTGCAATTATTTAATGGAACAATCAACCAAAACTACGTACCAAAAGACATGAAAATAGCGAAAATCATTGCCATCCTGAAGAAAACGGAAGCACACTCACTAAATGACTTGCGCCCAATCTCCATCCTGCCAGTACTTGCAAAAATGCTTGAAAAATGCATATATTTCCAAATAAACAGATTTATATATACGCAGAAAATCATCGCCTCAGAACATTCGGATTTCGCAGATATCATAATACGGAACTAGCTGAACTACACATGCTGTATAAAGTGCAAGACATATTAAAAAGTGACTTATGTGCGGTGCTCACGTTGGACATGGAGAAAGCGTTTGATACTGTACCAAGAGAGCTAACTTACGAAAAGCTCGAGAATATAATATTGATCACAGGTGGTTTAAAGCGTATATGTCTGAAAGAAGACAATTTGTATCAAACAAAGAATCTACATCCTCAATGCAGTACACAGTGCGTGGCCTTCCGCAAGGAGGAAACTTAAGCGGACTAATTTTCATAATATTCATGAATGACATATTCGCAGCCAACAAAACGCAAGATCTAACCATGTATGTGGACGACTCACAAGATACGCATAAAATCATCAAAGAAAACATAAACGAAAGCATGAGATGTATAGAAGAATCCTGCAACAACACAATAAAATGGTTTGAAGAAAATGACATGCGGATTAATGCTGGGAAAACTGAGTTGCTCATCCACCACAACAAGAAAGACAAGAAGCTGTTGAAACAAATAAAACTCAACATACAATCATGCGACATCCCGATTTCTACGGAATTAAAAAGCCTTGGTCTGACGAAATCCTCGCAGTATAACTGGCACGCGCACGTAAAAAACACCGTAAGTAGATGCAACAAATCATTATGGATACTGCGATCAGTGCAAAAACTCCTCACAGCCAAACAACTGAAAATTCTTGCAGAAGCCCTCATTCTACCAAAAATAAAATACATGTCCATGGTCTACGGAAACGCTCCCAAAAAAGTGCTTCAACCAGTCACAAAAGTTCTGAAAGACACACGAAACTTAATTCGAAACAAAGACCCAAATAACGAGCACAAATGTGAATGGTTGTACCCACATGAACTGTTCACTTGGACAAGAGCAGTTCTTGCATATAAATCCTTAAAGAAACTAGTGCCGCACTGCTTCCAGAATATCATAAATGAAGATGCAATCACAGCAAGCTCAACAAGACAAGGGCAATATCATAAAGTCAATGCGAAAAATGCACTAGCACCATCCAATATGACTTCACCTTACTATGGTGTCAAATCCCAGAAGAAATCCGCAAATCAGAAAGCAGCAAATTATTCAGTGCAAAAATGAAAGAACATATCATCACAAACAGAATAAGCCGAAATGAACACGAAGAAAGTGAATTATCGCTATCCTGCATAGAGGACGTGATAATGTCAGTCAGCCGTCTTTACAGTTAATACTTCATAACGCAAAATAACAAGAACCATAGTGAAAGTTAAATTGAAAATGAATCATATATGTTCTAGTGTCAAATGTGAACGTGCAAACTTATACCAAGTATCTACAAACTGAAATTTTCTTCCCAGCTAGCATAACGACCCAGGATTGGGGCGCTAGCTGTCGACTAATAATAATAATAGGAAGCAGGGAAGGATGAGAAATATCTTCATACTCTACATCGCTGCTGGATCTGGATTCTACCGTGGGAACAGGCTGATGTTGCGGAATAATTTGTTTTACACTCAACCTTCATTGGTGGATTTGTTTCTTAGCTTGAAAATCATAAAAAATTAAATCATGAATTTTTCATGGAAACTTTCATCTGATTAACGTATCTTAAATTGGGAGC